>WOFM01001907.1:0-25823 GCA_011428145.1 Ericerus pela
AAGTGCGTCAAGTTAGGTTACTCGAAAAGTATTGGTTTATCGAATTTCAATTCTGTTCAGATTGAACGAATTTTAAAAATAGCTGAAATTAAGCCAGTGGTGAATCAGGTGGGGTGAAGTCTATATTCTTCACCTATATATAGACTCAATTTCAGCGTTAACGTATTCGTTATTGCAGGTTGAATGTAATCCGTACATGAATCAAGAAAAATTAAGAAAATTTTGCGAAGATCGTAATATTCTTATCATGGCTTACAGTCCATTTTATGCTGGGAGATTAGGATCCCAATCTAACGGACTTAATCTCTTTGAAGAGCAAATAATAAAGGAAATTGCAGAAAAACATGGGAAATCACCCGGTCAGATTATTCTTAGATACTTGGTAATTTACACTTCGCCGTGAAAACGTACCTTGAAATTAGAATAATTTCATGCTACATTCAGTTTTATTCTCGTCTTTCAGTACCTTAAATTTTCAGTGTATATCGACGTTAATTATTATTTTTCAGACGCAGTGTAATGTTATTCCGATTCCCAAATCAGACAATAATGAACGTTTGAAGCAAAATATCAGTATTTTTGACTTCACGCTTTCACCGGAGGAATTTGAAAAAATGAGATCACTAAATAAGAATAAGAGATGCACCATTTTTCCCACGTAAGTTAATTGAGAATCATGAACCCAGAAAGTAATGAAGTAAGGAAGTAAGGAAGGGTGTAGTTGAGAGGGCTGCAGCTTTTTCGAACATTAAAAGAATTAAAAGTCGTCAAATGATGATAGCCTGGGAACTAGTATAGTTTCACTCGCATCATAAACTTACTTTTTTTTTCCAAGTTATCCTGGAAAAGTTTCATTTTTCTAGTCCTGCAGCAAATTAATTGGGTTTTCACTAAGTTTCTTTACATTCAACAATACAGCTTTTTTGGTAGTGCAGATTCTTAGCTTTTCGATTTTTTCCTTCACATTAAAGATACAAACTATTCTATATAACGTTTCATTTCACGCAGCACTAAGAACGAATTTATAAAAACAATAATATAATAAATGTCAAGAGATACGTTCATCTCTAGTATCTTTATTATTACTGTAAACGAAAACTTCTGGTCCTCGTTCAATTTAATTATTTGAGATTGTTGTACATCACCAGTTATGAGCTAAGAAAAGAGGAGCCGGGGAACTTGTCCAGTATACACATTTTTACAAAATACACCTCATTAAGTGTCAAAGTTTAAGTTTTCCAATTTTTCTCACTAGAAAGAAACTGAAAAACTTTTATGTTTGAACATTTTTGGCCCCTTTTCAATAAAAATTAATAAATTTAAAAAAATTCAATAGTGCTCATTGCTATACTCATGAAAAATCCTGATATATAAACTAAATATCTAACATTAAACAATAGCCCACTAAAAAGGCAAATTTTCCATTACTTTGGGTTTTTAAACTGCTAAAGATGATGACAATTCTTTTGATTGATACCAATTTCACCTTGCTAATTTAAATAGTGGCTGAGGAATATTTGAGTGAAAGAGGACATGTTTCTAGATTTTACAAATGACAAATTTTCCTTCAATTTTTCTTTATTTATTTTATTATTTTCGAACTGCTAAAGATTATGAAAAAAATCATATGGATAGTAAATTTATTCAGATTTTCTCCTCTTTCCAGTGATACTAACCTTAGCTCTCTATATGGAAATTTTGAAAATTTTCTCCTCTTTCCAGCAATGTCAACTCCAGCTCTCTAGCTTAAATAAATGATTACTAATCATTAAATGATATATAAGTGGTTTGTTTCAAAATTTAAATGTTGCCTCCAACTTCAATTGATAAGGGACACGCACACAACCACACAGTAGTCTTACGATGATCTGATGCTCGTAAGTTTCGCGTAGCCCCTACCTAGAGCTTAGATGTTTACGCATCAAAAACTTATCGAATACAGTAAAAAATTTAAATTATAAACAGACACCCGTTTGTTTTACAATTACAATTAAAATGTTCTAGATTTTTAAGAGAAAAAAAGGTATTCCAAGATGCTTCCTGGTTTCAATGTTTTTCATTCCTTGTATATATGTTTATCTCTAATTTTTACTAAGGTCTTTGCGTCATATATACTAAAACTTCCGTAAATTTATTTCAGATGAATTTTACAGAGCTAATTTGTATGGAATTCATGATCTACAAAGTCGAAAAAATGGCATTGCTTTATAAAATTTTAGGAATAATTTTTTAAACAAGAAAGAAAACTGGAAGAAAACTGGATAGTTGTAATTAGTTCATTATCGTATTTCTTCCTAAATTCAATTTTTTTTTTTAATGTTTCAGAGCCCAAAACTTCAAAGAGCGTAGCCCCTACCTAGAGCTTAGATGTTTACGCATCAAAAACTTATCGAATACAGTAAAAAATTTAAATTATAAACAGACACCCGTTTGTTTTACAATTACAATTAAAATGTTCTAGATTTTTAAGAGAAAAAAAGGTATTCCAAGATGCTTCCTGGTTTCAATGTTTTTCATTCCTTGTATATATGTTTATCTCTAATTTTTACTAAGGTCTTTGCGTCATATATACTAAAACTTCCGTAAATTTATTTCAGATGAATTTTACAGAGCTAATTTGTATGGAATTCATGATCTACAAAGTCGAAAAAATGGCATTGCTTTATAAAATTTTAGGAATAATTTCTTAAACAAGAAAGAAAACTGGAAGAAAACTGGATAGTTGTAATTAGTTCATTATCGTATTTCTTCCTAAATTCAATTTTTTTTTTTAATGTTTCAGAGCCCAAAACTTCAAAGAATATCCTTTCAACATTGAGTTTTAGGATTTTTTTCAGTAGTGCCAACAGGAGAAAGTTCACATTCTCTTCAATGATGAAGTGTATCGAATGGTAATGTCATTTTTACTTGTTATTATTTTTCATCATTAAATATTATTTTATATTCAATAATGGTCGAAAATTTATTTGAAATCGATGAACCTCTATTTTCTTATTATTACCACAACAAAATGCAAATCCGACTTTTTTGAGAAAAGTAGAAAACATTAGAAACATATATATGAAAAATGAAATCTATTATTGTACTATATTATGTCTTCTCGGAAAAGAAAGAAATATATACTGGTACAAATATTTACAGGAACGCGAATTCAAAGTGAGATATGAGATATTTCGAAAACATAATTTCTGGATTTAAATTTATAGATCAGAATATTTATCAGTCAAAAAACTTGTAACTTACTCAAAAAATCTATTAAAAATAATAAATCTAATTCTTAACACACTGAAAGTAATGTTAGAGGAACAAAGATTCTCAAAAATATAAAAACTTGGACATGTTTCATACAGAAAAATTAGAACCTAATTTTTGATTACTCAAATCATCTTCCGGAGCGATGTTAACTTTTTTTATGTAACTTGTGTTCAATTCAACAGCTTCTTCCATACTTCTGATTTGTTGATCAATCTTGACACAGCTTTCAATCTTTAGAAAATATAAATAATTTATTGTTTTTAATAATAAACAACAATAAAATAATACGAAGAAAAATTAGTACTAATGCATCAATGTATGCTTACCTGTCGTTCGATCTCTTCTAAAACTTTAGGATTATTATATTTCTCAGGATCATCATGAAAAATTACCATACCATCTTTTACATTGATACTGGCAAATATTTTATTACTTTCAATCTAGACAGAAAATTAGTAAATTATTTCTAGTTATTAATTAAATTCACAAAAACTACGTAATAAAATTTAATATATTAACAAACCATATCTATAATATACGATTCTGCTTGTTCAACGCTTTCCAATTTGGCTCTGTGGGCTACATCTACAAGTGATAGGGTAAGGAAAGTCTTAGTCAACCGCTGAATATTCCGTTTATACAAAGAACTGAGAACTTGTTTCGCCAAACCCATATTTTTGTCTCTAAAATGATGCCGTATTATGGAGAAGAATAGACAGAAAAGTTACCAAAAAGAAATAATAAAGGGTCAAAAAATTACCGATTCAAAGTGTCCGAGTATTTTCTAATACAGTTTCTGACTTCCTCATAATTGCTCGTTTGATATGCAATCGCGAGGTCGTTATAAGCCTGACTTAACGGTCTAATGAAACGGCCCAATATTTGAGATGTGTGTTTTGGTACATTCATAATCTAAACGTGAAAACCATAGATCGATAAACTGAACACAATTACTCCTTTTGAAACCTACATAAAAATCTTTAATACACACCTTTCCATTTAACAATAACGAAACTAACACAAATTTTTTGTAAGCTTCTAACATAATGTGAGAAACTGTCATAGCCGGAGTAGTAATAACGATTTCATAAAAATATAAAGCTCGATCAAAATTTTTTACTGCAGTATATATCATTCCGCCGTAATAATAATACAATAAAAAACTTTTTGTATCAAATGAGTTATTTCCCTACAAAAACAAACAACATAATTTTAATATACAATATTGCAGAATAAATTGTGATCAAGCGTTAAATTACTTACTTCCTTAGAAATGGAAGTAATATTATTGTCCAAAATTGGCATCGCAGGTTTGAAATTTTTACTCAATAAACAGAGTTGACAAAAATCGGCATGAAGTGTAGACAACTGAGCTGGATGTTCTTGCAGTTTTGCAATAGCTCTTTCAAGAGTATAAATACCAGATTCTGGCTTCCTCATCTCAATTATAGTTTTGGTATACAAATGAAACAAATCAGCAACTACAAGAAAATTTCAACATTATTCCGTGTTGTGATAAATATAAATAATTAGTACACACAACAAATAAATACATACAAGTTTCAGGAACGTTTTGAATCTGATTTGCATTAGCATTAACAGCAAAATCGGTAAGCTGAGAAAATAGAGTGATTGGTTGGGCAATATTACGGACGCAAGATAATTTTACGTATAGTATTGCTAATATCGCCATGGAATGATTCTCCAAGTTAAACGACTCCAACAAAGAATCAAGATTATCTAACTCGCTCATAAGTAACTCATGCGATTTGTTCAGCATTTCGCACAATTCGGTGAACTTTCCTGGAATAAAAATTCTATACATTGTACAACTGTAACAATTTAATGCAAGATTCACTCTATCAATGAACAGTTGGAAAAAATAACGTTACCGTTTATAGTGTAGCTTTCCACATGGCTCACAAATTCTTCCAGATTCGAAACCATTGTCATAATTACTACTGAAGTTAGATATTTTATTTAGACAATAATTCTTAATAATATGAACAAGTTTCCCAGATTTACTCACACAAAGTGTAAGAGAGACTCCAGTGTTCAGAACCCAGCTGAATTGTTTCTACCGTCACTAAAAGTTCAGGTTTAATTAGCCAAAGCCATCATGAGCTTTATTGATTAACGCAACATTAATGAATATTGATTAAAAAAATAAAACGATTAGATTAGATTAAAAAGTTCTTACGAGTATACATAGAGAGTGCTAAAATTATTCGCTTATTGTTAGTACAGAAATCTCATCAACACTGAAAGTTATATAATACTTTGACTATTCAGAATTAACATGGACTGCTATTTGATTGAAAAATACGTACTAAATTTCGTTAACAATTGCCAAGACATAGGAGAAAAAAGTTAGTCGGGTTGGGTTGATAACCATTTCAATGTTCTTTGCGCGGTAATTTTGTTGGGATACGATTTCCTCACTACCTCACAAACACATAACATTACATTGACTAACACTGTATGTAACATGTTACTACATTTATTCGTTTTACATGTGGTGACACTGATCGCCAACATAATATTCTTACTGCCACTGCTTGACGGAGAATGTTCTCCGCTCGTCAGTCGTTGTTGTGAGTATGATAGCAATATCGTGAACGACGGTGTCGTACATGATTCGATAACAATAATGTGACACAATATCGTTATCTCACTGACGTCATTGATCGACTCTATGACGTCAGTAGAACAAACCTATCAAACATTACCAACTTACACAAACACAGACAACACAGACAAGTTCGTTACAAGAAATAACAAACAACGTCATTCGGCTAATGGCGACGAACGTGTAATCAACACGTTCTTTTATATTTGATCTCACTACATGGTAACAGAGCAAGAAACGGTCCTCGGAGTTAAGTTTAAGTTTTCCTTTGTGTTCTTCTACTTGTGTTTAATATTTATTTGTGCGTGCATACCGTAATTCAGTTTTACAATACATACTCATGTCGTGTCTCTACCAAGCAGAAAACGCATGTCCACAACAAACACTCCAGAGCAAAACAGACGTAAGTAAAATAAATACATACATAATTTATTATATTCCATATATGTAAAACATAGTCAACATACTTTATATAAACAAGTGAGATCGAAGAATAATTAGTACAAAAAACCGTTTATCCACGTGCGCAGCATTTTACCATTAGATATCTAACGCAACAATTACTCCACAGATCTCGATATGGGGAAGAAAAAACTCAAAACGGCAGAGGGAACAAACCCGCAAGCAGAAGCAGCAGAGACCAACACCAAACATCCGTCACCATTACTCCTAGCAGAACAACCACGGCAGCATCCTTCACCCCTAACACGTAACATTACAGAACAACAAACCTCCACACAACAAACCAATCCCAACATTTCACATACAACGAGCTCAAACAAAGAAATAAAAACACTCAACCTACTGAAAACAGTTACGATCACGTTACCAACGACAACTACATACACAACTACAGACCCCAACCTTCAACCCACGTACTCCATAGTAATCGCAACAGAAAACCCACAAACTTCACGATACAGACCAACAACAACAGCCCTACTAACAGCCGCGAACAAACAAACAATAACGCAGGGAATATTACCTATTCCCAACATTATACCAACACAACAACCGAGACAAACATTTTACACAACCAGCACACCACACACCCAACAACCACACAAAAGTCCGCAAAGAACATACATAGAAATCTCAATGGCACAAGCAGAAACAAAAATCCAACAAGCCAAGAACTATCAAGTAACCCTATACCAACCCGCAGACGTACAAATATTTTTAAGCGTCTTACAATTTCAACTAACGGACTTAGATAACCTACCAACAGATGCAGACACACAATTCTACCAAAAAATTTACGACATCAAAGAAGAACTTACTATTTACATAACAAAAATAAATAACGAATTTGAACAACTACAAACAGCTCGACAAACACAACAACAGACCGCTCAATAATACATACAAGCCAGACAACCACCAGAAATATATTGCGACACAAACATAACATCACCAAGCAAAAGACAGAGGACAGTGTCTCGAACATCAAGCGAAGAAATGATGAGTCCACGCTCCACGGGCTACTACAGATCAGGCTCAGAAGAGCGACACAGACCCGCTACACCTCCAGGTAATACATTAAATACATCCATAACAATACTTGAACAAACCCCCAAAAGGAAAAGATCATCAAAATGGACATACATAGATGATCAAACACCAACTATAGAAACAAAAAAATCGAGAACAAAAAACATAACAGATGAAACAACACTATTAGACCTAACACCTATGAGAAGAAACATTAACATAGATACGAACACAATACCGCAAAGACGGGTCATAATAACTAATACACACATACAAACTTGAAACAAACAACCTACAAACTTTATTTTAAATCAACCGACAGAAATGACAATGGAACAAACAGCTCAAGACAATAACAAACAAGAATATTCAAAAAGTACACAAAATCCAACAATACAAAAGAACACACTTCATATACCAAAAGTTTGGGAAATACCCACTGGGACAAACACTTTAACTCAAACATGCCTACTTAAAACACCAAAGTACAAATTACCAAAATTCAACGGGAAACGTATATCATACCCAGACTTCATAACATCGTTTACCAAATACATACACACAAGAGAAGATATTATAACACCTCAAAAATGCAAAATACTAGAAGACGCTATGTCAGACACTATCAAACAAAGACTAACAACGTTAGGACACAATGAACAAGGATATTTCAGAAGACTCCAATACTTACATGATGAATTCGGAGACAAATCAAGATTACGTTCGGAATTATGGCAAACGCTAAACAACATACCTCTCGCACAAAATACAAAAGAAAGTTTACGTAACGCATACGATAAAACATGCATATTACTAGACACGATTCACGACTTTGTACCAGAGTTAACAGACGACCTAAAATTTCCAGCATTATTAAGGATCTTTCCTAGAAATACATACTCCAATAGAATAAAAATTTCCAAACCAAATTCTAGAGCTGTTTTAGAAGCTGTTTACCAAGAAATTAAAACCAGAGACTTAACAGAAAAACCAGACATAACGAAAGAAACATACAAAACACAAGAAAACCAACAACAAAACAATACATACTACAGAGACAAATCGAATAACACATTTAATAGAAGACAATACAATAGACAACAATATAATAAACCCACCAACAATAACACAACAGAAAATTTAACACAACTTAAAAGTAGTCCCAACTTCCACTCAAGCATGGAACAAGGTAAACCTTCACCTGAACATTACATAGATAATGATATTGATGATTTTTCTGTTCCAGCGTATCACTATAAAACAGACATAGACAGCAGCATTCCCGAACAACTTTACCACTTTCCAGCTATACCAACAAAACAGAGATGCATGTTTTGCAAAGGACCATACTGGAGCTACCTTTGCTGTAACAATAAATTTAACACATTAGAGAGCAGACGATCCTATTTCAGACAATTTAACTTGTGTCCCAAATGCGGAGTGTTAGCAACAGCAGACCATTGTAACCAGAAACAGAGAAGATGGAGATGGTTTCAATGCCAACAGACCACTGCTCACCATTCAGCATTATGCCCCAGAGCAACGTACCCCATGATGAAAGCAGAGGCCAACAAATACTTAGAGAGAGTAATAGACCTACAAGCTAAATTCCCATTACGTAAGACAGATCAAATAAATGCAAACACCGTCACAAAACAAAACAATTTTAATAATATGACTTCTTTACAGCCCCACGAGAACCACGAAAGAAGACAACATCATATTATAGAGACTGAGGAGACACCAGAGACACAAACCATCAACACAGCAGAACCAACGGAAGAAACGATACTACAACCACCAATACCGAGTAAGTTAAAATTATTTACAATATTGTCAACAAACAATACATTCCTTACATTTTCAACAACCATACGCAATCCCAAGACACTACAAACCTACCCAATTAATGCATTCTTTGACTCAGGAAGTACCAAAATATATATACTCGATAATATAGCTAATCAAACCCTCAAATTACCTATAATAGGAACACACTCCTTAAAACTAACGGGCATACAAAATCAAATATCACAAACATTTCACACAAACATAGTCAAATTCGAAATTGAACATACAAAAAACAAATTTATAAACCTCATAGCTAGAACAGTCGCAAACATATCCAATAAACTAGACACACAAAACATAAATGAGATTAAACAAACTCATCCAGAATATAAAAATTTACACTTCGCACAAACCTTAAAAGCAACATCGGAAATACACATATTAATAGGCAACGAATATATGTGGCAATTCATTAAATCAATCACTCACTTATCCCCATCCATACAACTTATAGAAACAGACTTTGGATTCCATATAACGGGACAAACAACAAACACAAAACAACCAACTGAATCAGAACACATATTTTTCTCATCAGAATTAGAGATAGAAAACTTATGGAAACTCGAAACAATAGGAATAATCACACCAGACTTAACAGCAGAACAAGAAGAACAAAAAGCAATCGAACTATAAAGTTAGTCAACGGTCGATATCAAGTCAGATGGCCATGGAAAATCTACCCACCACCATTACCAGACAACTATTCTTTAGCCTTCAGCAGGCTCAAGAGTCAACTCCCAAAAATGCGCACATCACCAAAATTTTTCGAAAAATATAACGCGTATTTTCAAGAACTATTTAAAAATGACATAATAGAATACGTTAACAATAAACATTCAACAGAACCAATACATTACCTAGCACATCACGGATTAATAGACCCAACAAAACTTACACACCCAATCCAGATAGTTTTCGACGGATCAGCCAAAACCAAAAAAGCAAACCACTCCATGAACGATTGTATACACAAAGGCTTAAAACTTCTGGCTGATATAGTAAAATTATTTATAACATTCCGACTCAACCCAATAGGAATAAGTGCAGACATTAGAAAAGCATTTCTACAATTAGAACTTAATCCATCAGATCGCGATGTCACCAGATTTTTGTGGCTCAAAGACCCAAACAAACCATTGACAAACAACAACCTACTTATCATCAGATTCAAAAGAGTACCATTTGGTGTCATAGCATCACCATTTTTACTCGCAGCAACATTACTATATCACTTTCAAAATACTAACCCTCAATTTTATAATATACTAACAAATCACTTCTATGTAGACAACCTAATCACATCAGTTCCAACACACGAACAAGCAATCCAATTATACAACGCATCCAACAAAACTTTTAATGATATTTCAATGGAACTAGCACAATGGGCAACAAACGACTCAAAATTACGAACACATTTTACAAACAACAACGCAATACAAAAACCACCCGTTAAAATACTAGGCATTCAATGGGACTACACAAAAGACATACTCTATTTAAAACCAAAAATGAAAATACCAGAACAACATACAAAAAGAACTTTCATAAGTAATTTTTCAGCGATCTTCGACCCATTAGGATGGTTCGCACCTTTAATGGTTCCTGCAAAAGTGTTTGTACGAACCCTATGGAATCACAAACAAGATTGGGATACACCACTACCAAACTCTTTAATCCCCATTGCAGAAAACATTATAACAGACATAAGCAAATGTAATGACATATGCTTCCCAAGGAAATTTTTCCAAAAACCCTTTTTCCCAGAAAAAGCAGAAATTCACACATTTGTAGATGCCTCCGCCATAGCATATTCTGCAGTAGCATACTTACAATACAAGACAAATAACATATACACGCTAAGATTTCTAATAGGAAAATGCAGATTAACACCAGCAAAAACACACACAATACCAAAATTAGAACTAATAGCTGCATTACTAGGAGCACGTCTCATAAAGTTTCTTAGAGAAACATTGCACATACCCAACAATAAACAATCTTTCTTATGGTCGGACAGCAAATGCGTACTCATATAGCTTACACAAAGAAAAATCTTACCCCCCTTTACACAAAACAGAGTCAAAGAAATAATAACAATTCCAAACATAACGTTTCAGTATGTACTGACAAAAGAAAATCCAGCAGACATAGGATCAAGAGGATCCAACTTATCATCCCTACTACAATCAAAATGGTTTACAGGACCAGATTGGCTAACACAAGAAAAAACACAATGGCCACAGACAGACCTACATACATTAAAAGACGAAAAGTCAGAAATACAATTAGAAGAACAACACCAACAAACCTTTTGCACAATAGCAGAATCCCTACACGATTACGATCAACCTCACACTAATGAAACAATATTAAATAACACATATAACAACCACACATATACACGTAAACATAGACAAACACAATCCAAAACATACAAGATCCCACACTATGAAAAGATATCAGAAATAGTCATTAACAATAATTCAAATCCTGAAATAGACCACGAAGAAATAATACACAATACACCACAAACACAGCATACATCCCCACACTTAAACGAAGAAGAAACAATAGATCATGAAGAAATAATTACAAACTCTAACTCATCACATACGAAAACACCCACAACATACATATATGGAAATAATTCGACACCATTTAACCTAGACATCACTAAATTCTCTTCACTACAAAAGTTAATCAAAACATTTCAAACCATAATAAAAGCACTAAAACAATTTCGACAAAAAACAACACAACCGAAATCATATACAATATCGTATCTTAATACAAACTATCAATTCTTTCAAATATTAACTATTTTCATCAAAGCAGAACAAAACAAATATTGTAAACTCATCTTTCAACAACTACAACAAATAAACCCACCCCCATATGCAATACTGAAAAAATTCCACATAAAGCTCGACGATGACAATATGCTTAGATTACACAATTACTTGCCACCACATACACTACACACAAAAACCTACGCCCCATACCTCTTACCTCCAAACTCATACTTAACTAAATTAATCATACTGTACATACATGAAAAAGGATACCATAGCGAAACCAGATATACAGTCGCAAAATTCAGAAAAAACTTTTTCACTCCAACCATCAACAAACTCGTCATATCCACAATTAGGAAAAACTGTTACAAATGTAAAATCCATTCAAACAAACCATACAAACAACTACCCTTTTCAACCATACCAGACTTCAGACTCAACGAAAACGAACACCCATTTACACATACGGGAGTCGATATATTCGGCCCATTTTACACATACAATAAAGCAATAACAAATAAACAACCACAACAAATCTCTCCATCAAAAATATCTTCAAAAAGATGGGTCCTCATATTTATATGCCTCACCATACAAGCAGTATACCTAATACCGATCGCATCTTTACAAACAGAAGAAATATGGTGTGCATTTCACTCATTCTTTGCAGACAGAGGAACACCAAAAATAATACTTTCAGACAACGCAGCACAATTCAGAGTTATCAACACAAATATAACAAACTTTTGGAGCAATGTAACAAATAACAATCAAATACAAAATTATCTCTACGAAAATCACATACAATGGAAATTCATACCAGCTAAAGCCCCATGGTACGGAGGCACTTACGAACGCCTAATAGGCATTATCAAACAAGCCTACTACAAAACAGTAGGACATCATCCAATTCACATACATACATTTTACATTACCATTAAACAATTACAAATAATAATAAATGAAAGACCCTTATGCCCAGAAACAGAAACAACAACCTTTTCATACCTAACACCAGCCAACTTCCTTCATGCCAATTTCCAACACACTGTCTTAAACTCTAACAAACCAGAAATCAATCACACAACAACGGAAAGACACTTACAACACATATAGAAAATGGACCAAACATATTTAAAAACCTTATGGATTCAATGGAAACAAAATTATCTCCCATATCTTAGAGACAGACAACCACAGCCAATACCAAATAACTACCGAACAAATAGCAACATCCCACAAATCGGAGATTTAGTACACGTCATAGACGTCGCATCTACACCCAACAAACCACAACTTGCAGTAATTAAAGAATTACATAAATCTCAAGACCAAATTATAAGATCAGCCTCCATTATGTTTCCAAACAGAACACTCACCACCAGACCCCTTAAATATTTAGCACCATTAGAGCTAAATTCCCCAGACGCCTTACAACATCCACACACAAAAGTAGTGGTCCAAAAAACGTAACATCTATGAAGTATCATTAATAATTCGTAGCTCAGACCGTCTTTAGGAGAATCTACTCTGGGTAAACTTACGAACGAAATAAATCAAGTTTGCAACCAGAGGACCCACTGTGGAACCAATATAAAGATTGGAGAAGCAGGTGACACGTAACAAACCAACAAATATAAACACTAGCCAACCATCCTTTATCCTCACAGAAGGAAAAATGATGCAGTTGACGTGTTTATTAACAATAATAATTATATAAAAATAATACATTTTATTCTTTTCACAGAATCACAAATATACTTGAAAGAAAGAGACAAACCAGAATAGAATAACATCAGAAGCATGAAGCCGAACATGAATCGCCATACAAGAAACTAATTGTGATCATAGAACTTCAAACTGGAAACTAACTGTGATAATAGACCTTCAAACAACAGGAGAAGAAGGCAGATCTCAACATTTACCAATAAATTATCTCCCATATCTTAGAGACAGACAACCACAGCCAATACCAAATAACTACCGAACAAATAGCAACATCCCACAAATCGGAGATTTAGTACACGTCATAGACGTCGCATCTACACCCAACAAACCACAACTTGCAGTAATTAAAGAATTACATAAATCTCAAGACCAAATTATAAGATCAGCCTCCATTATGTTTCCAAACGGAACACTTACTATATATATATATATATATGTAAAATACGTGTACGTATTTTAGAAATAACTGGCTATTTCACGTCCGTCTTATAATGTAGACGATCAAAACGTTTCTTTCTAGTAATTTTCTGCTAAACTATGTAATATGACAATCTAAGATTTAAGTAATTTTGTAATCGAGTAATGAACTTTTTAATCTTTGTATTTCACTTCTTTTAGGTAAGTTGAAATAAGTTTGATGCTAAGTATGTAAATTATCTGATTCTTAAAATATATTTTCACTTCTTTTAGTGCAATCGAGATATTGTTCATATTTCATTCAAAATTACTTACAATACAAAGATTAATTCTTTGATCAGCGATGTCGCCAGTTCGATTACAAGTTTTCATGCTTGCTGAGGCTGCTGCTGATGGGAAATCTACTGTTATCAGAATAAAAAGAGTTAGAAAACCAGGGGATGAAATGTGGTACGCTTTTCCTCCTGAATTTCAATCGCTGACTATTCATGCCAAGCTGTTAGCTACGGGTTCAATGAAAGCTGCCAGAGATGCGCTTAAAGCCCGCGGACAGTATCGCACTGTAAATGTTAGCCTGTCTGAGGAGCTAGCAAAATCATATCTGGATGATGACGGTAACTTTGTCTTTTCTGATTATTTTTTGTCATCGGTAGAGACTGGTTCTTCGTCTGTCGCGCCGGTAGTGTCACTGGAGAAACAGGAATCACTAAAAGAAATAATGAAACATTTTCTGGTCGATAAATTAACATCCAAGAATTCAAACGTAGTTGCTTGGGCTGTTAGTTTCGAAAAAGAAGTAGCTCGGTTTTCTCTTGTTGGATCCAGAGTTATTGAGGTTTTTCACCTTTGCTTAGATACGTCAATGAATGACTGGTTCCTGAGTACCCAAAAGAAAATTGGTGTTGATGCTGACTGGGCTCTATGGCACGAGGATCTTATCGCCACATTCGGTGACGTATCTTGGAAACCGATCCGATTTGCTTACAATTTCCGATATTTATCGGGCTCCTTAATAGAATACGTTATAAAAAAGAAAAATTAATGTTAGATCTAGACCATTTTATCGCTGAAAATGTATTACTGAATTTAATAGTGTTAGGCTTGCCGGCTCATATTCAAGATTCATTGAATCGTAATTCAGTAACTTCGGTAAAATTATTAATTTCTAAATTAAAAAAATATGATGCTGATAACCCTGCTCGTCGTACATCTTCTGAGAATACAAATTCGACTATGTCAAAAAAAACAAATACGATTGTTCAAAATGTTAATGGTATTACTAATTATAAGAAATTTACTCCTAAAAAAAAAACATGTTCGATTTGTGATAAATTAGGGAAATTTGGTAGAATTCACTCGGAAAATGTCTGCTGGTTTAAGGACTCAAAAAAAAATGAAATTAACAAAGTAAAATCTGTAAATAATTTGGAGATAGAGTCCGAAATCAATAATTCAGATGACTTGCCAAAAAACGAGTAACGGTACCACTGATTCAATTACGTCTTTTAATTAATGATTCTATATTATGTAACGGTATTTATGATTCCGGCTCAAATATTTCATTAATAAACTATAAATTTGCAAGGAAAAATAAAATAAAAATTAACTCTTGCAACAATAATTTTAAAATGGTCAGTGGTACGGCTTCAGTCTTTGGAATCGTAAAAATCAAAGTAAAAATTTTTGATATCGTCAAATTTGTAGATGTTTTTGTGATAAATTCGATTAATTTTGATTATGATTTTTTGATTGGCTTAAATATGATAAAGGATTTTGGGTTACACCAAGACCATGAATTGAATATCTCTCAGATTAACGTAATGGATAATAATAAAAAAATTGATCTCGGAACCGTAGTTCAGTCTGCACCGTTTACAGTAAATTTTAATGAATCTATTAAAATTAATGAATTCGAGGCAAATTTGGATCATTTAAATAATTACCAAAAGAATAAAATAACTTATTTAATTGAAAAACATAAATCTATTTTTGCGAAACACAAATTTGATACGGGTTGTGTACACAACCACGAAGCTTCGGTTAAATTGACTGAGCATAGGTATGTATCTCGCAAGCCGTACAGATGTAATCCTATTGATCAGAAGGAAATTGAATCTCAAATTTCCCAGTTGTTAAACCATGGTCTGATCCAGGAATCTACATCTCCTTTTGCGGCTCCAGTTACACTGGCATTAAAAAAGATGAGTTTGGCGTTCGAAAGAAGAACAGATTATGTATCGACTTTACGGCATTAAATAAGCTTATTGTACCTGAAAGTCAACCTTTCCATTAATAGAAGATTTAATTGTGAAGACTAGGGATTGTGTTTATTTTTCAGCTTTCGATATTAATTCCGCTTTTTGGACTATTCCCTTACGCAAAAAAGATTCTTATAAAACAGCTTTCGTCACACAAAATGGCCATTTTGAGTGGACATGTTTGCCATTTGGCCTTAAAACATCTCCCGCAATTTTTCAAAGGATCCTACAAAATATTATCCGACGTAACGGGTTGGACTATTTTTGTGTAAACTATATTGATGACATTCTAGTTTTTTCAAAAACATTTGAGGAACACTTGGAGCACATTGATAAATTGTTTATGGCCATTAAAAAGAAGGTTTTAGATTGAAACTATTAAAATGTAATTTTGCCAAAAATAACGTAAAATATTTAGGCCACATAATTAGCAATAACGTAACTAAGCCTGTTTTTGATAATGTGCTCCCTATCAAGAATTTTCCCATTCCTCAAAATAGAAAGAATGTGCGCCAATTTTTAGGGAAGGTTAATTTTTATAAGAAATATATTCCAAAGGCTGCACATATTTTAGAACCGTTACACAATTTATTGAAGAAAAACGTAGATTTTAATTGGTCAACAGACTGCCATAATAGTTTCGAAAAGATAAAAAGTTATTTATGTTCAAGTCCTTGTTTAGCTATTTATGATCCTTTAAAGGAGACAGTTTTATACACTGATGCAAGTTTGGAAGGACTTGGTGCAATCCTGAAACAAAAACAGAAAGACGGAAATTTTCGGCCAGTCGCTTATTTTTCCAAAAAGTTAAATGTTTATCAAAAAAAGAAAAAGGCGATTTTTTTGGAGTGTCTGGCAATTAAAGAGGCCTTAATGTTCTGGCAACATTGGCTTCTTGGAAAGAAATTTGTCGTTTATTCAGATCATAAACCGCTTGAGAATCTGAACGTAAACTCTAAATTTGATAATGAACTTGGTCAGCTTATGTTTTACTTGTCTCAGTTTGATTTTTCAGTAAAGTATTTACCTGGTTCCGAGAATCAGGAGGCCGACTGTTTGTCGCGTAACCCTGTCCTCGAACATTTTGAAACGCATAAAGAACTTAAAATAGTAAATTTTATTCAATTTAATGAAATAGCTATGGACCAAAATAAATTTTCAAGAGACTATTTCCAAAAAAATAACGTAATAAAAAAAAATAATATACTCTTCATGAACATTAGAGGTAAAAATAAAATTTTGATAACAGAAGATTTAGCGACTAAAATAATAAAGATAGTTCATGAAAAATTTGGTCATATTGGTCCTAAGCAGCTTTCGTTCCATCTTATTCCAATTTATTATTGTAAAAATTTTTTCAAACTGATTACCTCTTTCTGTCAGAATTGCGCTATTTGTACTAAAAATAAGTCCAGAGCATCTTTTCGTTATGGTTTTCTATCTCAGTTGGGCCCTGCGACTGAACCGTTTCAGATTATGTCAATAGATACAATAGGTGGCTTTAACGGAAATAATACTTCAAAAAATATTTACACTTATTAGTTGATCATTTCACACGTTTTGCGTACATTTTACCATCAAAAACTCAAAAAGCCACAGATTTTATAAATTTAATACGTAAAATTTTAAGAGAAGGACAGAAAATAGAGACACTTCTGGCGGATCAATACGGCGGAATAAATTCAAAAGAATTTAAAGAATTTCTGGAGTCACACAATATCAAATTAATTTTTACAGCCGTAGACTGTCCTTTCTCCAACGGTCTCAATGAGAGACTAAATCAAACTCTGGTGAATAGAATACGCTGTAAAGTTAACGAAAACAAAATAAATAAAAAAAAGCCTTGGTCAGTTTTAGCAGAAGAATGTGTTCAAGAATATAACGATACTATTCATTCATCAACCTTATTTTCACCAAATTATTTAATGAATAATATTAAAGTAAATTTATGTCCAAAAGATATTCCGATGCCTAACGTAACAGATCTGACCAATGACAGGTTATTAGCATTTGAAAATTCCCAGAGAAGTCATAAATATAATAAGCAAAAATTTGACTCCAAGAGAAAAGATATTTCTTATAGAGTTGGCGATTTAGTCTATGTAAATCATGGTAATCTGTTAAACAAAAATAAACTCGATGAAATAAGAACGGGCCCGTTCAAAATAACTGAAAGTTTGTCAAATGTAATATATCGCGTAGATGCTGGTTATCAGAAGAAAGAGTCAAATTTGTTCCATGTTTCCAAATTACTCCCCTTTGTTTCGTAATTTTCTCAGGTATGGGGATGTAAAATACGTGTACGTATTTTAGAAATAACTGGCTATTTCACGTCCGTCTTATAATGTAGACGATCAAAACGTTTCTTTCTAGTAATTTTCTGCTAAACTATGTAATATGACAATCTAAGATTTAAGTAATTTTGTAATCGAGTAATGAACTTTTTAATCTTTGTATTTCACTTCTTTTAGGTAAGTTGAAATAAGTTTGATGCTAAGTATGTAAATTATCTGATTCTTAAAATATATTTTCACTTCTTTTAGTGCAATCGAGATATTGTTCATATTTCATTCAAAATTACTTACATATATATAAAATGGTAAAACAAAAATTAAATATGTCGTTGACTAGTATTATAATATACAATTAATATGTATGTGGAAGTATGTATTATGTGTTCTATCTTAAATATATCGTGTAATTATCAACATGAGGTATACATTTGAGCCTCTGTTATTGTGTCACGTCTTATAAGTATTGTGTGATTTTAATTTCAAAAAAAATATATAAATAAAATGGCAGGTCGGAGAGATCAATATCTCCTCATTGTCAGCTGTCTAGAAATAATATTATTCTATATGTATATATATGTCCTTATAGTTAATCGTGTGGGGTTTTTAATATTAATATACTATTGTGGGAATCAATTGTGTATATTAGGGAATGCTGATACCAATAAGAGAGGTAGAGCAGCGACGGGGAACCTATTGAACATTGTGATGTGAAGTGTGAAACAACATATGGACTGCTCGGTTTACAATAGGCGCTAAAAGACCGACGCCCATCCGCAGTCCAAAACCAAATATCAAAAAAAATTTTGAGGGTTATGTCAATTAAGACTATTGGCCGAAAAGTTGACTTGTCCGGAGTATTTTCGTAACGATATTTTGAAAGGTTTTCCAATCAAGTGCCTTAGTAAGTATGTCGGCAACTTGATCAGGCGACCTAATATCATTAAAACTTATGAGTTTATTTTGGAAAGCTTTCAATACTGCGTAACATTTGATCGCTAAAGACCTGGAGCGTTTCTGGCCTCCCCTAGATGCGATTTGAGACGCAGATATATTGTCCTCATAGACTTGCACTGGGTCGGTTACAGAGAAAACACTCTCAGTGAGTCTCCAGATCACATATATATTGTCTAGTGCATCATTCAATGCAATTAATTTGGCTGCAGTCGACGAGGTTGCAACTGAGTTCTGCCGATGAACAGCCCAATTTAATAAGTCTCCGTTAACGAATATCATGTAACCAGTTGTGGAGCACCCTTTCTCCAGATTATTTATATCAATGGGTGAATCGTCTACGTCGGGTGCATACGACGCATCGACAAAAGCTTTTATGTGTGTTTGGTCAGAGTGGAAGACCAGAGAAAAATCCATTGTGGTTTTAAGGTATCTAATGATACAACAAACATAATTTTTAACTTCGCTATTGGAGGATGCCTGAATATGTGACAAATAATTGACGGCGAAGGCAATATCCAGGCGGGTTAGTCTTGCCACATATAGCAAATTCCCAATCATAGCCCTATATTCGGTGTCATCCAATCCATTTTTTGGTCTATTTATTTTTAGTCCTGTCTCCATAGGTGTGGAAGACGGGTTACATTCCGTCATTCCAAATTTCCGGAGAATTTTATCTATATAACTATTTTGTGTTAATATTATTTGTTTCTTAGAAATATCCCTATCTATCTCGAATCCTACAATAAAGGTTGGATTATTTTCTATTTTTAGTGTGAAATTGTTGTTAAAGGTATTTATTAAGTCTTGTGTCCACTCGTTGTGGTTACTAGCCAACAACATGTCATCCACGTAGACATTTAAAATTCCATTGCACCACTATTATCTTGTTTTATATATAAACACCTATCTATTTTTGATTGGGTGAATCCAGCCTGAATTATTGTTGAATTCAATAGATCGTACCAACTTTTGGAAGATGTTTTCAGTCCATATATAGACTTTATTAATCTTAGGCAATTATTTTCACCTAGTTGGCATCCCCTAGGGTTTGATATATATATATAGGATATTTTATTTGTGAATTAAGAAATGCAGTTTTTATATCAAACTGTGTTATATTTAGATTATATTTGTTTGTAATGGACAATATCCACCTTATTAACCAATATTGGATCACCGGGGCATATGTTTCAGTTAGAGAATAGTGAGTAAGATCTTTAAACCCTCTTGCAACCAACCTGGCTTTCGGTATGTGAATGCCTTGGTTGTTGGGTTTTGTGGTGAAACACCACTTTGTGTCCACTAACCTCACATTTCTCTCTCTTGGGACAACTTCCCACACGCCCATATCAGATAGTGACTTCAGCTCGTCATTAATGGCTTGTTGCCATTCTTCCTTAAAAGGGTTGTTTTCGACATCCTCCCATTTTTGAGGGATGTGGTCCTCAATGTAGTTTTTGTATCTAGATTTAAATAAGTTTAATATTACAGGGGTTTCTATTATATTATTATTATCCTGTATTATTTCACTATTATTATATTTATTATCTATTTGTGTAATATTCCTCGCTTCATTGAATCTGATGTCGCAAGTGACATGCGATTTGTCGATTAATGGGTCCCTTATACAGTACCCACTATTCGTGTAACCCACAAATATACCCTTATCGGATCTTTGTGTCAGTTTTGGGTGTTCAATGTTGGTTTTATTTCTTTTATTTTTTGTGGCCTGCTGTTGATGGACTTCTATGGGAATATGTCTAAAAGCGAGAGACCCAAAAACTCTCATATTTGATAGATCCAGTTTTGTACTGTAAAACATTTTGTACCGGGTCTTATAATCTTTGTTGGCCCTAGTTGGGCTTCTGTTTATAACATAAACAGCTGTCAAAACAGCTAAAGACCAAAAACTGAAATCCAGATTGGAGTCGAACAGCATAGCCCTTGTCCTCGCCATGATCGTTTGATTCTGCCTTTCAGCCATCGCATTCAACTCTGGTGAATACGGAACAACAGGCTCAAGGTTCATGCCGTTTTTTTCACAAAATGCTTTCATATTCGAATCCAGATATTCCCTAGCATTGTCACACCTTAAAGTGGCTACGGGACAGTCTGGAAATTTCGATTTTAATTTCATATATAATTTTTTGAATTCTTCAAACACCATTGACTTTTTCTCAATAGTGGAGATAAACGTATATTTTGTGGCATGATCCACGAATATCAAAACGTACTTTACACCATATATTCCTGGTGAGAAGGGGCCCATTGTGTCCAATGAAACGAGTTCAAGTTTTCTTTCTGGCTTGCTGCGAGTTCCATTGTGTCCCATTCTCCTGGAGTTTGCTTTCACACATGTCTCACACAGGCTTAATTCGTCATCACAAAATGTAATTCCATTCGGAATACCTCTTGAGACCTTTGTCAAGAATTTTAAATTCTTCCCTGACAGGTGTCCCAATCTCCTATGCCATATCATTTTTTTATCTATTTTTGCTTTCTCTATATTCTCACTTATTCCTCGTTTATCGTTTATTATATTATTATTATTTATTATATTATCATCATTTGTGCCTACATCCTCATTCCTTTCACCACTATCTTCATTCATTTTATTATTTTGTGTATTGTTATTATTATATTCGTCATTGGTGTTTATTATATTATTATCGTCTAAGTTATTATTATTTGTTTTTTCTTGTTTATCATTATTGATATTCTCTCTGTCCTCTTCCGTTTCCTCCTGACTTTCTTCAATGATTTCTTCTTCTATTTCATATTCCATCCACTCATCCTGGGAATTTATGTTAGGCATGTATGCCAATTTATTCAATTTATTATTATAACGACATATTTTATTTAAATCATCTTCCCTATCTATAATATTGACCATTGATTCCGGTACAATTTCGTACTTTACCATGTACACCGCCCTGATTTTTGGGGCTGAAAAAATTACTTCGTCCGTCCCGCGGACGTATATATGCGCTGCGGAAAAGTTTTGGTCTATGCCCAGCGCTCTATTCTCCGTTATTTTAATCCCCGACATAAGGTCCATGTTTAAGGATGGTACGTAGTGTACATTTTTTAATCTTATAACCGTCTGATTTCTCTCTGAATTTTCCACACTGATAAACATTGTTCCTATATGAGTGGCAATGAGTAAAGTATCCTGGATGGCACATTCTAACTCGATAGGCTTTTCAAGCATTATAGGGTTTGATAATTTCGACAAATCAGAAATGACGTGGGCCACAGCTCCACCATCTAACATTATTCTCTTAGTAAGAGGAACATAATCAGAATCTGACTCCTGTTTTGTATCTTTAGATGTTATAAGGTTTATCAATTTATTATTATTTGTTTTATTATTTGTCTCTTGGTCCTTATACCTGATCATCATTGACCATTGCACATCATGTTCTTTTTTGTTTTTATTATTATTATTATTATTATTATGATTATTTCGTCCGTATCTCGTATTTTGTGCAGGACCATCTAATTTGTCTTGGGGTTTTGTACCCTCTTTATTTGACGGACATACCTTAGCTATGTGCCCTTTGCCATGGCACTTGAAATATACTAAGTTATTCGGGTTTGGCAAATTATTTTGGTTTTGACTATTATTTTATTTTCTATTTTCATAACTATTATTACTATTCTGAGGCATTTCTGACTTTTGATTATTATTGTATGTCATTTTCCCCTGATCTATATTTTGGTTATGATTCTGATTCCTATTTGTGTAGTTATATCTATTATAATTCCCACCGTATTGGAATCTTTGATTTCTATTATTATTATTAAAGTTACGAAATTTATTATTATTAAAGTTCCTAGACTTTTTCTCGTCATATAGTCTGTCTGATCTTTCGATCAACATGGCATGAAGTGTTTCGATCGTTTTTTGATCTTGGCTTAATGTATTAAATTCCAGCCTTGTCATGTCATAGTCCATGTTCAAAGATATAAGGAGTTGTTCTATCTCCTCCTGTTTGTCTAAGCTTTTTCCACAGTCCCTTATTTTCTGGGCTGCTTGAGAAAACACATCTAAATAGCTTCTCATGTTACTGTCACTATTAAATTTTAACCTCTGAAAGGCCTGCTTCGCATTAATATATGTAACTTGCGTGCAGCTTTTGTACCTTTCATCTAAAACTTTCAGAATCTGATGTATCGTTTTTAAGTCTTTTACTCTTTCTATTAGCTCGTTGTTTAATCCCTGATAAATTAAAGCCTTGCCTTTTTCTTGGTTACGAAAATATGCCATCCTATTAGCCGAACTAGCATTACCAGACTCAGGGTTTAAAAAATTATTTAGTTCCAATCCCAAAAACAGTACTTCGGTTTCAACATCATGCATTACTGGGTACAGTCCCTCTGCATAGAGTGTTGACACCATCGTGGTCCTCCAGGCATCATAATTCCTCCCATCAAATACCTTTTTCGTATCGAATCTCGACATTTTATTATTATATTTCAGGTATTAGGGATTTTATGCCCTACCTCAGAAACACGAGAACTTAAATCTAAAGGGTAACACGGTCTCAACCACACGATAATGCACAACACGGTCTCAACCACTCGATTGGGAATGCAAATTAAAAAATATTATATTATTATTTTCATTAATTAGTCAATATTCTAAATTAATTCTTACGAAGTATACTGCCGACGATGAGGTGATCTCTCTGCCATTGTTACTGCTTCTTGAGCGGTCAAATTACTGTGATTTTATTTTCGTCAAAAATTTCCAATGTCAAATTAATTAAAGTCCCAAATCTTATTTCAGATCATCGATGATTCTATCAAACACATCAAAGTTCAAATTAGTACACAGTGCGAAAATATTTAACAAAAATGAGAGAGATGATTACTGAAAAGGAAACAATTTATCAATCTACATCACTTGAATCAATCTTTTATTCGATGTGAACAGGAAAAAATCTGTCACTTGTGTCAATGTTCGAAGAATGAGTTTTCTATTGTTGGATTCGATAATTCTCATCCAACAAAGATTAATTTCCTCTTTCTTTCAATTCTCAACCAACAAGATAAAATTTGAAGGCTATCGATACCACCTTTCAAGTCTCAACTTTGCTTAATATCTGGTTGAGAATTTTCCTGAAATATATTGAAATATAATATTATTTTACTGTAATTTAAATTTTTCAGGTTAATTTTGGGCAAAATCACACGAAGTATATATTAATTAACTTAGACTTTTTATTTATCTTTAATTTTTTGTTTCTTTTTTCGTATTTTTCTTCTGCTACTACGCCCAAATGACACCAATCTGCGACGATTTTCACTCTGCAGCCTTTGAATTTTCTATCTTCTTTCGCTGTTTCAGTCCCTGGAACACAGCATGAACAATTGACAACCGTTTTTGACTGTATGCACTGGTCTACCGATCCATAGAATCGTTTCGTATCTGATTTGTTTTCTCCAGACTTTTGACTTTGATGTTTTCACAGGCGCCCAAGATTTTACAGTTGTTTTCATTAAATTTTACCTTTATTTCACTTTTAATTTGTCACTTTACTTTAACTGAACATTTAACTTTTTCAGGATAGTTACTTTAATCACTGACTTGAACTTTTTCTTCACAAATTTTAACTTTTTCCTACCACTACAAATAAGTGTAATATTATGTTACATACAGTGTTGGTCAATGTGATGTCCCGTGTTTGTGAGGTAGTGAGGGAATCGTATCCCAACATCTTTTGATGTCATCGTTCAACTAAAGTCTTTCGTTGTCATTTTCGTCTAGTCAAACCAGTTGATAATTCCTATTTCTTCACAGGTTATGGGCCCAGTTACCTGGATGTCAACGTGGTCGCCATTGTTATAATTCGTCAATGTTGTGCTGTCGAATCCTGATTGCTTCTCCCAAGTAGTAACCATGTCTGCTAATTTATTTTTCGTCTTCTAATATGTTCGCTTCTCGCTGTTCCTGTGATCTAGTTCGAGTTGATTCGTTGGTCGGTGTATCTGGTAGTTGCTGAAATTGCTGTTTGCGGTGCAACTGATCGTCGTTACCTGCCATTGAGATGGACATTAGGAAGCTGAATAATATTGAGCCATTTAATGGGTGAAATGGCAGAACCTGGAAGTTCCGGATGGAGCTGTTGTTGGCGAAGGA
>WOFM01001908.1:0-12095 GCA_011428145.1 Ericerus pela
TGGATGTGCTTAGACTATATTTTTAATATCTCTTTGGAGACAAGTTTAATATATCGTCACACTCCGCTAATGGACTGGATTAGGTATATCTAATTGGGGAAACTTTATTGGCCCGTTAAAATAAATGGTAGGAATGATAACATGGTCACGGTAAAAGAATGATTATAAACGATGATAAATTTAAAACGCACATTATTTACTGACCCGATAAAATATAATATGATTAAAACGATATAAAAAAAATATACACGATAAACTTCTCTGGTAGAACTGGAAAATAATTTCTTGTGCATAGGTTTTCAAATCAGTTTTGTTGTCAGTTTGTCCATTCATGTTTTAATTATTCGTGTATTTAGTACTACTTAACCATGCAAGAAATGTCATATTTCTATGTGAATGATTTTTCTGATGATGACGAAGAAGTTCAGCCCCCAAAATGTAAACGGAGGAAAGTAACCCTTTCTTGGGTAAAAAGTCAAGAATTTGGTTCTGCAATAGATGCTGAAGAAGCTGTTTCACTTTGAGGTCAATGGAAAAGAATGTCCCTTCAGCGTACTTATGATGGAGAAAAAGTTATATTTAGATGTGAAGATGGCAAATATAGGACGGCTGAATGCCCAGCCCAACTCTATATGTTATACCATGCTGACAGCAGGAAAGTGTCTTTATTCAAAACAGACGCTGAGCATTGTAATAATGTTGAGATTCCGAATTGAGGTTTACCTTATGACCTGAAGTTGGTAATCGAGAAGCTGTTTAATGATGGCATTTATAAACCTAATGCAATTTTGTATGCTATTCGTGCCAGAAATTTGTTGGAGCCAGCGAAGTCTAAAGTTGTGTATTACTGCAAAAGCTGTGAAAGCACTTATTATTCAGTAACCAATTTATTATCGTTCAATTTTATTAATTCCATTGTTTTGAACCTATCGTTTGTATTAATTTTTCAACTGCTATTAATTTCTTTTATTGTGTAACACATTTTAAAAGTTGGAATATAATTTCCGTATTATATTTCTATTTTATATCGTCTGTGGAATACCTTGTCGTGAGAGATATTCTCACCAGAAGGAAATTCTACAGAATTTAAGTGTGTTCAGCCACTTCATACATAAGTATGGGTAAGCCAAAACCCAGGCAAACACTGGCGATTTTAGAGCCGGTTTGAAGAGTTTATATACTGGTTTTGGCACACGCACACAGACACACTTATGTACATATACATATGTAGGTGTGTAGTAGAATTCACGTCATTTCTTATTCATTGCTGAAGCAGCTGATAAGAAATGACATAATGCGTTCGTGTACTGGTCCGAGACATTACCGAGATCTTTATCTATCATTTTGTCATCGGCTGAACTTTGCATCTTACTTGCCTGTGTGTGCAAGTAAGAGCATACGAACAAACAATATATTTTATTTGCTATTGAATATAATACGCCTGATGAAGAATGGCGTGTGTACGAGATGTATAGTCCCCACAGCTACTCCCCCAGTTTTTGCGCCACAAAAATGATAAGTCGCATGTCTGGGGGACTTATCGAGTCTACTGCTTCCTCATTATCATCTATTTTTATTAGAGGTTAGGGGATGTTGTGTCCATGATCAATTCTTCTTCTATGCAATCTAATTCAGTTTTCTATTCAAGAAGTTGGTGAGCATTTGGGTTCTCTTCAGCCTTTTGCATGTTATTCGAATTGGATGTGTCGAAGAAGTTTTGTTTTGGCAGCGACATTTTGGATAACAGAGAAAAGATAGAAAATAATGTTTAGGAAAATACGTTTAAGTTCAAGAAAGTTCCATTTTTACTTTTGTGTATCTTCTTATCAAGTCATAGAGGGGATAGAGCTTAAAATTCTTGGCCGTATGCAAGTTTTCTGGTTAAATTCTGATCGGTTTAAGCAAAGTTATGCCTGAAATAAACATAGAGAATGTATTTTTCAATTTTACCACAAAGGAATCTCCGCTTGTGACGTCACAATCGAGATTATCTTTGTGTTTGACAATAAACGCACGTTGCGATGTTTATTTCCGTATCACACGTGGATTTGTTTATTCCTGTCATTTTCTTTTTGTTGGCAATAATCGTTTACTTATCTCAGAAGTTTCTTTTGTCTCACGGAATTCCGATTTTTGTCGCGTATTTTTTAGCGGGTTTATTCTTACGTTTTTTGGGAGTAAATTTTATTTTCTTCGCATTAACCTCTCAGACTTGCGATAAGGATGGGAATTTTTGCATTTTTTACTGCCTAGGGGCCTGCCTCTTTTTTGTGGGCATAAGGGGGCCTCCAAATCAAATGTTTTAGTGGTAACATCTTCCAAAAATTTTACAGACTTTTTTATTTTTGGTGTTTTCATTGGTCGTGAGTTTGTTGTCTCACTTTTTCCAACAGATTCTTCTGTGTTTGTTTGGGAATCTGTCTGGATATTTTGTACGTTCTCTCTCTGCAACCTTTTTATTCTCTTATTGTCACTTACCATGTATGCAGGCTTCAATCTGTCGATTGAAATTGTTCGAGGTTCGCCTGCAATGAGTATCACAAAGTTCTTTTCATCTCGTGATACTACTTTGTAAGGACCAGCATATGGTTTCTCCAGAGCAGATCTTATTTTCTCGTCTCTAACAAATACGTGTGAAGTATTGGCCAAGTGTTTCGAGATGTAAATCTTTGGCTGGCCATAACGAGCTGCCTGATTCAAAAAATTATTGGCGTCATTTCGTATGTTTTGCACCATGATTTCGGGGCTAACTTCCTTCAATTCTGTGAAGAAGTCCTCTGGGAGGCGTAGCTCTTTGCCAAATGCTAATTGCGCTTCAGAATGACCTGTACCCATTTGTAGCGCAGATCGAAGGCCTAAGAGGATGGTAGGAAGTACATCTACCCATCTCTTTGTATCATGTGACATGATAGAGGCTTTGAGGGCTCTATGCCATCTCTCGATTTTTTCATTGGCTTGAGGATGGTAAGCTGTGGTATGATTGTGTTGAACACCAAGCTGTTTTGATAACTCTTTGAAGATTAAAGCTCTTGAATTGGCGACCTTAGTCCGTAATTATGGTTTCTGGTACGCCATACCTCGCAATCCAGGTATTGTATAACCTGGCAGCTACAGTGGGAGCTGTCATCTTATGTAGAGAATTGCTTCTGGCCATCGTTTTGCCCTGTCTATTATCGTTAACAGGTATCTGTGTCCTTGAGGGCCTACCAAGTCCATATGTACAGTTTTAAACCACTCTGTTTGTTTGAAGGATTTGAGGGGCGTGTGAGTGTGTCTTCCTACTTTAGATTCTTGACAGTTCAGGCAACTGCGAGCCCATTTGTTGCAGTCAGACTTCATTCATGGCCATACAAACCTTGCCAAAATTAAATTAGCACTACATTTTGGCCCAACATGTGACAGGTTATTTACATTGTTGAAAGCCTACCTGCGATATTTTATTGGTAGAAATGGCCTATTCTTACCTGTACTGATGTCACATGTTAATAAAACATCAGTACTGGGAATTTTTTGCTGGCTCAATTTGAGAATAGTATCATTGTTTGATAATAACTCTTGCAATTCTGCATCCTTAAGCTGTGCTTTAGGTATTTCAGCATAAGGCAATTTGACAGGAGCCGAGATAGATTTGATTCTACTCAAGGCATCAGCTGATTCTCCACTTATTTACTGGATGTCGGTAGTTAATTAACCAATATAGTCTAATTGTCGTGCTCTTCTCGGCAATGCCGGTTCTGCTTTTTGTGTGAAGGCATATGTTAGGGGTTTATGGTCAGTATACACAGAAAAATCTACCCTCTAATTGGTGCCTGAAATGCTTCAACGCAGCAAAAATTCCGAGCAATTCCCTATCGTACGTGCTATATTTCTTTTCTGTTTTTGAGAGCTTCCTCGAGAAGAAGGCTAGCAGTAATTTCTTATTGTCTTTATCCAGTTGGTACAGGTTGCACCAATAGCAAAATCAGAGGCATCGATACTCACGCATAACAGCAGACTTTCGTCTGGATGAGCCAATAGAGTTGCATTTGCCAGTGTATCTTTGATTTTCTCAAAGGCCTGTTTGGCTTCTTCATTCCATTCGAGTGGAGTTTTATCTTTCTTTTTACTTGTCTTAATTAGTGCAAATAGCTTACTTTGTTCGGCTGCTGCATTCTTCATGCAACGTCTATAGAAGTTCACCATCCCCAAGAAACGCCTGAGTTCAGCGACATTTGAGGGTTTTGGGAAGTTCAGTATTGGCTCTACCTTGGTCTTCAGGGGGGAAATGCCTTCAGTTGTGACTTTGTAGCCGAGAAAGTCAATTTCAGTCTGTGCATATAAGCTTTTACCTACGTTGATAGTAAGCCCAGCAGCGTGTATACACTGTATGACGGCTCTTACATTCTCCTCGTGCTGTTGCTCACCACCTTCAGAGCAAATGCAAATATCATCCAAGTATGCATATGCGAACGGTAATTCCCTAAACAGTCCATTGATGAATCTCTGGAAAGTTTGTGCTGAGTTGTGGAGTCCAAACGGCATTCGAAGGTATTTGAATAGTCCAAAAGGGGTTATAATCGCTGTCTTTGGTACGTCCTGGTCAGCCATAGGAATTTGGTGGAATGCCCAGTTGATGTTGATTTTTGTGAACATAGTTTTACCCTTCATATTTGCGTTGAAGTCCATTATATTGGGGACTGGGTAGCGATGAGGAACTATTTTGGCATTTAAGGCCCTGTAGTCTCCAACAATTCGCCACTCTCCAATTTTTTTTTTGATCATGTGGATAGGGGAGCTCCATGAGCTTTTCGAGGGGCGACATAATTTCACTTAATAAATTTACTCACCTTATCCCATTTTTATGTTTTTTTCATCAGTGTAAAATTGAAATAAAAATTGTGAATCTGAGTAGCCTACCTAGCCATAAATTTTCATTGGTAAGTTTGCAAAAAAAAAAAACTATAAACAAAGAATTAATCATTCATGATATTAGAGGGAGAGAGAGGCTGATATTCTAAACCTAAAAATCAAAACATTGAATTTTTGTTCAATTCTCTCTGATAAAAAAAAAAACATTTAAGGTAAACCACCAATTATGGATCAGTTTATTATGTTCCGACACATCTCTGGAATAGGCAATGTAAACTAAATGAAGTGAACCGTCAACCATCCTTCACAATATAAAATAATTTTTTTTGGAAACAATTTTGATCCGCATTAAATTGGACCCCATCAATTATGGATCAGTGATGCTAGGCCGGTCTTCTCTGCATTATTTTAATTAATGTTTTACATATTAATCGATGTGGGGATTAACTCTGATATGAGGCAGTCCATTTGATCACTATCATGCTGCTGAAAGGTTGGTCAAATTTGTGTCTTTCATATTAAACCAAAAACTTCGTAATTAAAAATTACACTTTGCTCCTGAATCTAATTGAACCACACTACGAATCAAGCTTATCGACAATTACATCATCTAGTCAGTCACTCACAGCAAGAACATTATTTTACTTTATCCATTACTATGGTAACAAACAAAGTATGACGATAATTAACAGCTAAAGATAACGCACCTATGTATTAATTACTTAGGTTTGCTTGGGTTCATATAATTAGCTATGTGTGAAAAGTCTCCATACACGGTATCCACTTGCCAGTGTTTATTACAAGGGCGTATATTGCGAGGGTCCAGGGGGTCCGGACCCTTTAGCCAATACAAAAATACTTGACCTCTAAAAATTTGTATTTTTATCAGTTCTGATGATTTTTTGTTGTGGAAGGAGATTAGAAAGAGACCACTGAGAATGTGGGACCCCCCCTTAAGGTGGAAGCTATATATACGACCCTCAGTTTATGGAGGTTGAACTCATTGTATGTCATAGTACATGCTCAATATAATGCAAATTAATCTATTGACTATCTTCTGCAATGCGAATACTTTTGTATTGCCACGACCAAAAGTATTAGCAATTTATTTTTTTTAATACATATTATACATAATTATTGCCAAACTGGGTTTTCTAGCAAAGTATTGCCTAAGTAAGAATTTTTTTTTAATAAATCTTAAATTCAATTATTAGTATGGAACTACCTATGAGAAGTTTGTTTTGTGGCAGTTAAGGAAATTTTTATGGTCAACCTCTACTTATATCCCTATTACATTATACTTAGTAGTGACTTTTTTTCTTTTTTTTTTTTAGGAAAATGACACTTCTCAAAAACAACATGATGGAATCTATAGGATGAAATTGAAATGTTGTATTTTACTCAAAAGTCATTCTTTGAATGTCCCTTCAACTATTTAAACTACAATTTGATTAAAAATTATTAGTCTGTGGTAGATAGGAACCTACTTATGATTTCATTCTTATTTCACCTTTTTTATCAAATTTCAAATATAATGATGAATTCACAACACTCATAGAAGAAAATCATTTTCACCTACCTATGTTTATAAAAATTTTTTATCATTGAATTACATATGAACAGACTGTAGACTCTGTACTTCGCAATTTATTACTAGATCACCGAAAATTTGTGCAAAAAAAATTGTTGACATCACTTAAGCCAAACTTACGGAAAAAAACACTCGACAGAAATTTTTGTCGCTCAGCAGGTTTAAATTGTGAATGTTTTGAGAAATAGCCAAAATATGCTAGAAAATTTCACTAAAATATGCAAAAATTTGCATAAAATATCAAAATATGCAATTTTTCCAATATACTACGTAGACATGTCATTGGACGCAGAATTTTCTGATTCTTTACAAATATCAAATATATCTGTAAGCCTTTACTCTACAAAAACATACAATATTTCATTGGAATCCTTGCTCTATGTTATTACCATTCCTATACATTGATATAGGTCGCCACTAACTTCTTGCCAGGAATTAAAAAAAAAAAAAAAATCCAAATTCAATTGACAGATCCATAATTGGTGGTTTACCTTATTTTAATTGACTTGAAGTAAAAATATGTTCCTTTTTACAAACCAGGTCTCTCTAAACATACAAAAACATTTTATTCGAGTAGCTGAAATTTTCTTCACCTGAAACCTTTCACCTTACTTATCAGCTCTTTGAGTCGGTCAACTATGTAGAATTTACCATTCTCGTCATAATACACCACATCTCCGTATGAAAGTAGTTTTCATCATCATTACCTCTCTCGTGGCTTCTGGCTTATTGAGGTAAACCTAACATCACCTATGGTACAAATAACACAATATCGACCATTGTATTCAAGCAAAGAAGATTACATACATGGGTGCATGAATACAACAACAGGTCCTAATTGTAACCAGTTAATTTTATTTACTGAGTTGGTAACCTGTTTTGCTAGATGCAATTAAACATGGACCTGGTTGTTTTTGTGAAATGGATGCAATTTACGAGAATGTGCGTGATCTTATAAAAGAATTGAGAATGCAGGGTAGTACCTGTGGGCCTTTCACCCAAATTTCTCCGCGCTCCTCTGGCTGAGCCATGCTGCATCGATTTGATACTTTACAAGGGTACTTTTTAATTCGGTTTTCCTACGCGATGCATAATCCGTTCGTTTTGGGAACCAATAAAAATCCATGGACCGGTTTTCTGTCAATCCATACCCTGAAATACATAAAGTTTCGGTTCATATATTTATTACAATGACAAATAATCGGAAATACTATGCATAACACCCAGCACGTTTGTATATAACGTCGGCAGAATTTAATTAGTGTAGGTACTGCAGAAATTGTTAACCTTAGAACACGAAAAAACGTGTGAACAACAAAATGATGCATGCAAAGGTGACCGTACAAAAATTATACAAAAAATAAAAATCAAAAAAAAAATCAACTCTCTTCCTACTACAGTTTTACCTAGGAAACTGAAAATTATTAATGTTAGGCTACCTACCTACCTACTTGGCCTATCGATTATGATGGTTATATATAGTACATTATCCCAACATTTACTTTTATGTATCCATTTTTTTAAGTGTCTTTGAAGTTGGGACGTTGTTTAAAACTTTCAATATTACAACTCCTATATTAACTTCTCATTTGGTCCATCCAGACTTTGGTTTGGTCCATAAGAAGATAAGAATTAGGAAAATATTCTGTAGGTAGAATTTTTAACCATTCTAATTGTGCAAATTACTGAAATTGGAACTTGAAATGACAAAATCCACTTTTGTAGTTCGAAAAAACAATTTTTTTTTAATTCTCATAAGTAGCTAAAACTAATCGGTTTTATGCAGAAAAATTTTTGTTTTCATTTTGGTTGTTATTCTGAGTTTATCATGCTTTCAGTGAGAATTCTATCAGTGCTTTATAGCCTATACCTACCTTGATTAATGATAAAATTTGAATTTGAATCGATTTGCTACTTTTCTCGGCGTCAGTTGCGCCTATTGGTCCAGCGGCAGTCATAATCAGCCTCAATGAGGCCACATGCTCATCGGTGAGCTGAGAATGATTTCCCAAAAGCATGATAATCGGTGGAACTGCGTACAAAATAGTTGCCTTTGCATAACAAGGACATTGATTACAGAATTTCACTTTTTTAGCCATAAAATTGTGACAAATTTTATTTTAAATATTCACCCGGTGGTCTTTCAAAATTGTGAAAAATGGAGCCTACTTCAAATTTGGGTAATGTTACCATTTTTACACCCATTCTTAACCCACGCAACAAAATCATTGCTAGGGCCGTATGCAGAAAATATGGTAAGACTGCAGGTACGACATCTTGATGGTCATCTAAAAAAAAAACAGAAAATCATTAAGTAACGGCTCTGTGGCTATAATTCCATTGGAACAAGAGGAGCCGAAAATTCTTAGAGGAAATTACGACGGAGTCTTAAAAAAAAGACATCAAATTTAAATTGTTCAAGGTACCTAAAACAGCTTGAGAAATGTAACTCTGAAAGATGGTGGAGAATCCATGGGGAAATTTCCCTACCAAAAGACAAAAATTTGAGGGAAAAAATGAAAGTACGTCAGAATTTAACATGAAAACAGTCAAATATTTGTTGAAGAACAAAAAAAAAATAAGCCTAATTCCACAAAATTGTTTGTCGTTTCTTGTCCCCCTAAATGACTCTCTGGATCTACCACTGATGAAGGATCTGGTTTTATGCAATGGTCAGGCTCTCATTCGAAAAGGCTAACGCTGTCAACACAAGTAAACTTTATTCAAGTAATCTCCCCACAAACTGCAAAATAATATAGCCCATGGTGTAACTGAATCTCAAGTACATTAATTAAATTAAATATAAAAGATAGGAGTTCCAATGGGAACTCATGAAGGATTGATGTGTAAACATAAAACTGTGAGCATAATATGAGCAATAAGCTTTAAGTTTTGAGCGTTACTGGGTAAAAATGCTCAACTCTCATGATCTGCATAAAATTTTTTTATAGTGAGCGTAAGCATTAACGTTCAAGTCATGTCCAAAGCCTTAATGGTGTGGTTTGTGAGTGTACGCATTATGCATGCACACAACCACACACATACATGCCAATATTTACAATTTTGTAAGACGTACGAGTTACAATCGTAATTCTTGTTTTAGCCCCTACCCTACTATACCAAGTGCTAAGATGTTGACACATCAAAAATTATATACAGTATGTATACTGTGTATGTGCCAATATAATAAATCTGATCATTCATAAACAAAGTCCGGGCACTGTGTAGACTTTAGATTGATCTCATATTTTGGTATTTTACTGAATTTTTATGTATTACAAAAAAATAAGGTGTTATTCTTCACTGTATCTAAACTATAGTTATAATTATCTGCCTCCCACTTTAAATATACATATATACCGAACCGGTAAAACTCCTTAAGATCAATATATTTTTTAGTGTCAAGACATGCTGGCAAAAATTTAGGCAACCTGGAGTACCTTCTGCGTATTTTCAACGTTTTTCTTCTGTTCGCAAATTTAGAATAGGTACATCTGATAAATTTTCCTTAATTGATAACGTCCATAAACTAGTGGTAAAGTATGTCAAAAGGTATGGCATTGGTTTGCCTATTTAGCGACGACATGACTAACCAAGAAATCAATGTTCCTTACGGGTCCACGACTACTCAGTCAAAGACCTCTGACCTTTAATAATTACATATTTATTAGACCGGGTTCTTATCTGTTAATATCCTAAATTTTTATTCTGTTAATGCAAAAATGCATATTATCTTGTGCCTTGAGATTTGGTGGAAGGTTAGGAGATTTGGGGTTAGTTAAAAAAAAAAAAAAAAAATTGCATTAATGTTGCGAGAGTAATTCAATACTTTTAAATTACCTCAACAAATAAGATAAGTGACAAACATTTATCTTTTATTGAAATTTCACTTAAGTTATTATAAACACTTTAAATTATACTTATTTCTATTCTTAATATAGTGATACCTAATGTCCATAGCAACTAGTATGGACCCTAACGTCTCTATTCGACTTCAGGTTTAGGAATGACCATGTATGAACGGAGAGTCCGACCTACCCAGGACCGGACAAAATAAATTAATTTCGTATTATAAAATTTTTTCGGGGGAATTAGACGAATTATTAAACTAGGAATGGAGAAATTTAGTTCACTAACAACTAAAATTCAGATAATAATTTGCGAAATATCCCCAAATAATAAATAAAATGAAATTATAATAAATTACCCAAAAAACGAATTATTCGGCACACCTAGGACTGGAAAAATTAGTCAATTCAAGGATTAATTTTTAATAATAATTCGGGTAAAACCCTTCCAAAATGACGTAAAAATTTCAAAAACAAAAATAAATTTTTTTTTGAAATCCATAAAATTACGCACGGAAACTCGACGTGCAAAGTGAAATATTTTCCAATAAAAACGAAATTTTTGGAAAATTACATGGGTCATCGAAAAATTTTTTTAGGTAAAATAAACTTAGAAAAAATAATTTTGCACTCCCCATCTTCTTCAAAAAATACAATTAAAAACGAAAATTAATTACATAGGTCAGGTCCGATTTAATCAAAATAATTTTCAAAGGTGTCCGATCCTTTGAAAACTTAGGTGCCAGGAGTGAAACCGGCTCTATCTTCAGCAATGAGGGCGCCGTTGACAAATATGACACCCTCATCGAGCTGTACCTAGATTCCATCTCTTCAGCCGGAATCTATATTCAAGAGCTGGACCTGCTGATGACATCCTCAAATGTCACCCTCATCGATGCCCAAAAGCAAATTCTGGTCATCAATGCAATTATGGAAGAGCTGTGGACACCACCTCTGGGAATTCAGTCCCAGAGACTACTACTGGCCCGCAACTACAGTCGAAAACTATTAGGCCACCTAGGCCTGATAGAAGCCACTTTCCCATTGGCATCCACCTCGAGACAGATGGACACCACATCGCCAGCGCCACATTGTGTTCACACACCGTCCCCCGAATCAACCACCAGTCAGCAGGAGCAATACCAGCCACCTGCTGAACAAAACTGTGAGCAGGAGATGCGGGAGGAGGAACGACGACGTGAGGAGCAACAGAAGGCTGAATTAATCGAGGCTGACTGTAGGCACCAAACGGCGCTGCACAAGATGGCGCAGAGAGCCGCTGAGGACCATCTGCGCAAGAGAAGTACGAGAAGGACCTCGAAGCCATCAAGGCTACGAGGAATGAAATTGTAAAGTCCGCGCAGGAGGATTACAAAATTACCTACGAGGAATTCCGTGATCAATACGTAATCCCAGCCATCCGTAGAGTAATATTACACCTACATACAATAATGATTCTGATAACCCTAATAAAAAGAACCCTCAGAACAACAAAAATAAACACGATTCATTGATTTCACAGAAGATCTAGAATCAATAACTGATTCTAGACCCTCGCAACATAATCAAACAAATTGCAACCCCTTAAGGAAACAGAAAATGTTATCCTCCAAACAAATACTGACTCAACACCCCCAAGTGTAGGAATCAAATACTGCTCTCGTACCCAACCCTATCGCAAGAAGCCCATTACAAGCTCAAAATCAAAACAAAATTAAGATCCCATTCCCCGATGTTGGGAATCGGATCCCAATGATGATATTGAGCAACTGGCTATGAATTTTAAAGTCACCAAATATCACATAGTA
>WOFM01001910.1:0-26309 GCA_011428145.1 Ericerus pela
ATTCACGTGGAATGGATGACTGCGACAATTTTTGAACTTTATCTGAAATTTACGTTTGTTCCCTTCTTTGACATTCTAACTTGAGTTAAAAAAGTTGACTTACACCTCGATTTATTTTTTTCTGCCCTGTAATTTATGTATGATTCTGTCCAAATTTTTCGACTTGTTTAAGTGCGTTTGTCTCATAACTTTATTTATTTATTTATTTTTCAATACGGCCTTTTCATCAGTGATGAAATATTTCTAGTGCTTTTATCGTAAACTTTGTTTATTTATTTTCATAAGGGGGAAAAAATTGCCATACAAAGAAATGTAACGTTACCCTTCTTTATGAGTGCGAGGGTTGTCTGAAATAATCAACTAATCACTAACACGGGGACAAAAACGAAAACTGCAACTGCGATTTTTCTCACAAACACCTCTTTTATTCGAAAGAGAATTGTTATATAACGTAAGGGCGTTGCGATTATTTATTCTTTAGGGCAAGAAAATGACAAAAATCATGAACTACAGACAATAATACATTTCGTCTTTCAACCAAGATGACGAAAAATGTTTTCTGATATTTATTTCCCTATCTCCAGTTAAAATCGATACTTGATGACTTTTACAAGTCTTTCGTTTGGCATTGAGATTGATGTCTCCGAAGAGGTCATTTCAAAAACGTGTGTAGTCAAGATTATTTTTACTTGTTCTGATTAAGGCTCAAAACAAGTATAATATCGTTAAATATTTCAGCTTTCGTTCTGTAGGATATTTCTATGGCGAGAAAGGTTATTTTTTGTAATTGTTCGGTATTAAAAAGTAGTTACTATGTCCATTTTTTTTACGCCTCCTTCTTTCCCCTATTTTTTTCTTATTTTTTTACTCAGTTTTAAAAGAGTATACAAATGCATTTTCTCTTAATCAGTTCATCATCTCGTTAAAATTTATATATATAAGATACGTAACTGTATAGTCTAGAAGGAGGCGATATGAGTTGCTAGTGCAGCAGCAGCTGTGCCTAAAAAAGTTTGGAATTTTTTTAAGTGAATGTGGAAAATAATTTGCTGAATACTGCCACCCCCAATCCCAAATTAAATTCATGTAACCCAATCAAAACAAAAGTTAGAGTTAAGGGTAATTTATGATATCAAAATTAGCCATAATCCAACAGTGCGACTATGAAGGCCAAGGTGTATCTATAGTTATAATTATGCAACTCGCGCATAATTATTGTTTATTGGAAAGAATAATATTGTGTTCGCTACTCCCTCAAAGAATTATTTATAAAATAATTTTTTGTTCTCATAGTTGCAGCGAAGTTGTAATGATTTCTGAAATTCTGAGACCACTAAATTTCAGGAACCATGAACTAAACAAATTTTTACACGGATAATGACCTGGAGAGACGGATTTTGTGTTTATCTGTAATTACCTACTGCAAGCTGCAAGTGATGACGATTGATACCACTTGACTCTAATTTTTTTTGATACTTTTTCGAGATAATTACATCTAAAATATTATCCCTGGTTACGGATTATACATAAAACGACTTACTTTAAGTTAGAAGTAGGCATTTTGTGTTGATGCATCGTCTGTAATTATTTCTCTCTCACCCCCTCTCTTTCTCACTCACCCTTTTTCTCTTCCTCCTCCTCCGCTTTTCTCTCTTTACCCCTTTCCCTTGAATGAGAAGGTATATCCTTATTGCGAGAAGACTTTTTCAATTCCATCAAAGCAGTATCAGCGTCAGACTATGCGTCGTTTGATACGTAAATTTAATTTCGCTTCAACCCCTTTTTATAGAGGATAGTTTCACTTTGTAAAGTTCCCATTATTTTACACATCAAAGTGGGCATCAAATTTGGAGCAGAATACGATGCCAGTACATAGAAAGCGGTTTAATCGTGGGAAGTCGAGTGTGAAAATACGTACCTATATCGTACGTAGCCATGTATCAATGTTTTCAATCTGGTAAATTTTTAAAACCTTTTGTGAGTGTAATAAAATTTGATGTATTATTTTTTCTGAGATAAAGAAAAAATAACTTAATATTGTGGTCCGTTAATTCAAAATTTCAAATGAATCTGTCTTTTGTTAAGACTTTCTTCGTACCCATGCAACAAGGACGTAAATAGCTCTATTGTAAGGGTAAGGGGGTGGGATCAACATCTTATCTGCTATCTCATCCAAGACCCTTCCATAACACCACCACTACTGAAACATTCCCACAACTTGTTATGTCAAGCTTTTTTTTTAATGCTAAGGGGAGGTCCAGACCTCCCATATCCACGGCCGAGATAGTGTTTCACGAAATGTCTGCCAAACTCAGGTGGTTGAAAACAGTAATAAAATACCTCCGTAAAACAAATATTCTACATTTTGTGTATATACGTATATAAACTTGCATAGTATCTCGGTGGTAGGAGTAATTTTTGAACGACAGGAATCGACTGCTAAATTTCTGCATCGAAAATATCATTAAAAATTAAAAATTTAATAGATCCCTTAATATGGAATATAGGCCATATATTAGGTACATATCACTTTTTCCTGGTCTCATCAAGGTGGAATATCACATATATGTCGACCTACCCTCGAAGTTAGCTGTAGATTTTTCAGTTGTTGTTTTAAAATAGATGTTTAAACTCTGGTTCAACTGAACCTTATCCATGGTTCAAAATTGGTTTGGTTTTACAATTACTCATCAGCTGTGGTTCAACTAAATCGATGTTTTTTTAGACTTGTATTATTTCACGAAATATTACCTAAGTTTTAATTGGTAGAAATTTAATTTGTGACATGATGCACGATTAATCAAAAACTGTTCGATTAATCGATTATTTTGACTAGTTGATTGCCAAATAATCGATTAATTAGGAAAACTGATTAATTGATTATAGTCAAGAGCAAGTAATCGATGTTAATGAGCACTATGTCAAAAAAAATGGCATGAATGTGTGTGTGTGTGTGTGTGTGTGTGTGTGTATGTGTGTGTGTGTGTGTGTGCGTGTGTGTGTGTGTGTGTGAGATAATAAAAAAATCTACTATCTCTCTTTCATTCATTGAAAATTTACTGGGGTTAGATTAAATGCAGTAAAAAAAATAATTTATGTGATTTTTTAAATTTTCTTTTATATGATTTTAATAAGTTTATCAATCACAATTATGAATGAATTAAGAATCTGTAACATTTACAAGCATCACAACATCTGATTACATTTACTACAATGTGTGAAAGAGAGATAGCAATATATTTTTAATAGCTCTTTCTCTCTTTAATAGTTTGCTGTCACTTTTTTTGCATTCTGCTTATGGATAGTGCTTATTCCATTATCCTTATACTTCGATGGAAAAGTTGTATAAAAATAAAGACCTTGAAAATTTTTCCATAATTTTTGCAATTTTGTCCGAGCCTGAATGATTTATTCATTAATTATAATAAAAATAAATATTACATATACTTATTATACAAAAATAAACAATAATAAAATTAATATAAAAATAAAATACATAAAATGATAATAAATTTATTTAATATGTTTGACCCAAACATTATAAAAATACCAATTAATTTAATATTTAGAAGTATTAATTAATTGATTACTTTAGTAAAAATTAATCGATTATCAAACTAATTGATTAGTGGGTATCACAACAAAATGAAATAAATAAATAACTGATAACATGATAATATTTTAACGATATTTGAGAATTGGATAGTGTTTAGCAGCCTTATAAATTTGCAGTTGATCAATGAAAAAAATATCGTGATGAACCAGCCAATGAGAAACTTGAACCATTAGTTAACTCACAAAAATCCAGTGGTAAAATTAAATTATTGAGGTTCACAATGGTTGACTTCGTTTAACAGATTGTAAAACGATGTTTTACCTCTAAATCTAATTTAAACTCTGAACTTGGTTTAAGCTGCTATTGTAAAACTAGCACTCAGACATAGAAGTGCTATGCAATTTACAATTTTGTGCATAGTGGTGTCAATTTTTTTTTTAATCAATCGATAATCAATAAAATTGGACCTTGAAAAAATCATTTTTTTTCAATTTTTAGAATTTATATCACTTTTGATCGATTAAACAATTTTGGCAAAATCTATTTTCGATTTTTTTTATACAAATTTTTCAATTTTATTTTATAATAACCTATCATTACCTATGCTAAATCAAATAGTCTTAATCGTCTTTCCTAGTGAGTATTTTGCTCTAAGTTGGTTCCTCATATTTTATTACATAAACAAAATTTAAGATAAATAAATATATTTTTTAACAGTTGATTATCGATCAGAACGATTATTCTCTTTTCAATTAAATCGATTAAAATGGATCAAAAAATTTTGAAAAATCGACATCACTATCGTGCACATACATAAAATGTTACTTACTCCAATTAGCCCCAAGTACCATTAACCACCTAAGTTTAGCAGAATGGCCGATGCTTCTTAAAACATCTAGTAACTAGTATACCTATAATTTATTACTACTCTAAGCGTAGAATATTATGTCATAGCTCTTATATATTCTTTTATTTTAGAACCCCATTTCATTTGTGAAACTGATTAGAAATTTAATCTACATTATAGGGCTGAATACGGGGATGATAACCACAAAGATCTTAAAAAAATAAAAAAATAAATGTAATAAAGGCATTTTTTCAACAAGCAGTGACACTGTTTTTTTTTTATTAGTATGAGTTTTTAATCAAAGGGGACTTAAGCCAAAGACATGTAGCTAAAGAGATGTCCAATTATCCATACGCGATGTGATTTAAAAACACGTAGAAGATAGTACAGAAGCGATTTGAGTTGTAGGTATTGTGCAGCCAAAGCTACATTTATTTCATTGTAAAAATAGACATCTCCATACCAATACATACACACTATTAAGCTATAACACATGCGCCGTAATAAATATTCGAATTCAAAACATCTTATCAAAGTTCTATCTTTGACATGTTTTTGAGCAGGCGTTGGACTTCTCTTTAGCTGTATGTCTTTAACCTAAGCCATCTCCTCAGATTCTAAATCCTATTTGCTTCAATGATCCACCTATATGCTATGTTGAATTCGTGCTCTGTCAGACTGCGTGAGTTCAAATGGATATACTGAAAAGTTAATTTTGTACATTTGTGACATCGTTAAATTTCATTTTCTTTTCCTCGTTTATAGTTGTAAATCGATTTTTTTTTCACACCAATATTCTTTCGTTCTCACGAGTTTTTTTTTTTTTTTTATCTCTTCACTTGTGAGTTAATCCATTTATATATTCACCTGAACTAAAAATATTTTTCTCATACCTACTGTTCAGAAGTTTTTTATTTTTAATGTAGAACACATTTTTATTTTATCTTTGGGTAAAAACAAAAAAGTGTGCAGGCTGGCTGGCACTTTGCGAATTTAGGTGTGAAAGAGAGAAGAAAAGCATGTGTCTGTATCAGTAGGTGCGTGGTTGTATGTGTGTGTGTGCATGGCCCAAGAGAATCTTTTATTTTCAGATTTTATTATGTAATACTTTACTGGTCTTTAATACATCATATGACATGTTTTTTAAGGCGCTGAATTCGAATTTGATGTTAATTTTATCATTGGACCCATTGATCTTCCACCCTCATTTGGCTAAAAAGGGAAAAATTTTTTATTGTCAGATTTTATTGTGTAATATATCATCAGACATGTTTTTTTAGGCGCTGAATTTGAATTTCATGTCAATTTTATCATTAGATTCAATTTTCAACCCTCAATGGGCCCAAAAAGGGGATAATATTTTATTTTCAGATTTTATTATGTATAATATCAGCGAACACTTAGCTCAGAGTTAGGATTAGAAATCCAAGGCATTTGTCAAGCAAATCTGACACCATGGGCAGCTAGTACCCATATATATATATATAAATTTATAATTATATATAAAACACAACTTCTTACTACTACAGTGTAGGATGTTTTTGATAGTCATGACATTTGAAATAAACTACAGTACTAGCCAACAACCTGACCTATTGATTTTGTTGCAGATTGGCCGTATGGTACTTCCAATATTGCTATGTTTATTTTTATTTTAGCTAAAAAATTTTTAATTTTCAACCAATAGCTACGAATTTTAAAACAACTATTTATTATAATTTATTATAAATTGCTAGTAATTTTGATGTTGTTCGACTGTAGGGTACTTTCAGTAACACTATTTTTATTTTGGCTAAGAGATGCCTTATTCTACACCAATAGGAATGTAAATCAGAACAAATATTTATTATAAACTATTCTAACATTTTACTGATTTTGGTGCAGATCAGCCGGCCAGTATTTACAGTTCTGATATTTTGGCTATTTTTTGGCTATAAAATGCTTTATTTTGAACCAATAACTAAGAAATTTGCAAAAAATATCAACTATAATTTATTGCAACATACTAGTAATTCTGGAGTGGATGAGTGGGAAGTTATTTCCAAAAGTTAATTTTTGTTTAGATTTTGACGATGATTATTTTTAACTGCGTAATTTTACGTTAACAATTATAAAATTTAATAAAAATTTTTAGTGACTAATTTTATAATTTTCAAAAACCTACTTTTTCTAACGGAGCTGATGTTGCGCTTGACAGCTATTTAAATGTGTTCCACATTAAATGTTTCAGTCCATCCTAGCTGGTACTGAAGGGCGATTTTTTTTAAATTTATTTTAGCACCAAGTTTTGAGGTCATGAGGGGCGCAAAAACATGGTGGAGCCACTGGCGCACAATTAGCTCGGGCCGCTACTGTCTCCCTCTCTCTTTGTTCATGGTCTGATGACTACTGGTTGTAGTGGTATCTCACCACTATCTTGTTTTACTTATAAATAATATTCGTTTAACGTCCGGAGACTAGAAAATATATCCGTTGGCACACACCTTCCACTCTCACTGCGTGACAACGGTATGAAGCGGCCGCCTCAGCCCGGTCACATGCCTACCTACATTGCTTCGGTAGGCATGTGTCCTTTGCGCACGCCAGGCGCGCAGGACTCGTGGGGGTATCCCCACAATACTGGGGGCGGTGTCCATCACCGGTCTTCCAAGACTGGTAATAAGGCCCTAATGATCTGTAAAGGAAACAATTAGGTACATACACTCAGATACAATTTTTCGTTTATTTAAGAAACATAAAAACATAAAAAATTATAACTACCGAAAATCTATACATAGGAACAAAAATCATATTTACAATTATTATACAAATTGTCTTATGCTTTATTATTGAAACAATAATAAAGCATGGACGAAGAAACATAAGTATGTTTTTCTTCTTGTAGATGGAATCTGGTTCAGGTTCCATCTTGTATGATTTGCTTCCCGCTAATTTATTATGCGTTGCATGATAAATTAGTACAATATTGCTTACAGGCGGGAGCAGGATTCGGACGGATTTTTAGCGCTATTCAGGAGTGACTCTGTAAGAAGAGAATTGGTAATTAGCAATGTTGTTTCCGAACTTGTGATAATAAGTTTGTTATAAAGGATTTATAATAAAGTTATCATATCAAATTCAGGTCAGTTGGATCGCGATCCGCTATCACCTTTCACCCGCTTTATCCTCGAAGGGTTGCTGGACGGTGAAAGTAAGCTTTGAACAAATAGTTTTGCCATATCTTCAAAGATAGCTAGGTTCTAATGTGGTGTTCCGCATTAGAGTGGTAGCTCTTGAGTGTATTTTCCATTTTCCAGATCATTCCCTCAGTTGTAAGTTAGTTGCTGGTGAACTATCTTCTGAGGGTGGGATGCTCAGCTCTAATGGTGCCAAGAACTTTATGGGTCTCGTGACTATATTAGAGCTGGGTAATCTGACATCCACGTGGCGGACTTTACCATCACGTGATGTCAGCAGGCTGACTACAGTTGCTAACTTGTAGACTCCTGGTTTTGACATTATGTCCAGAACATGGACTATGTCACCAACCTTAGGTTGGAATGCCACTGTGCGGTAAATATTACTCACACCTTGTGGAACTCTATCTCTCAAGTATGGGAGATAGAGGCCTTTCCATGCTGCCCAAAGATGTTGTAAATTATCTTTGTCCTTTTTCCATAGACTTTGTAAATTTTTAGCCGTTACAGTTGTTTCTGTTATTGGCTTATCAAGGTCTAAGGTGAAATTTCTAAAGTTTGCATGCATGAAATGGGCGGGAGTAAGTGTTACTTGCTCCGCTTCATCTACAGCTGGGCAAAGCGGACGCTCGTTCATCATAACTTGTATATTTTTAAGCGCTGCTTGAAAATTAAGTTTATGATGTGAGTGTGGCCCCATAACTCGCTCGAAGGCTTGTTTGTAGATGCCTATGAGTCTTTCATAGGTTGCACCGTACCAAGGTGCTTTGGGTGGCGTGAAATGCCATGTTATCCCTTTTTGCTGCAGTTTGTCTTCAATGCTGCAGTCTTTGGTAAATGCATCCCAGAATTGTGGCAAGTGTGTTGCGACAAGTCTGAATTGGGCTGCATTGTCGGATAGTATTTCCTTTGGCGTTCCCCGATCAGCAAAGAACGTCTGGAATGCTATCCATATCTCTCCTGTCGTCAGTGACGATAGTGAGAGAAAGTATACTGCTCTCGTTGAGAGACAAGTAAATATCAGCACCCACTTTTTATAAGCAGGTGTTGTTGGGGTGGCTAGTGCTTTCTTCTTTTTTGGTAGGTATTCGTCAAAGACTGAATACGGGCCAAAAATATCTACACCTGTATAAGTGAACGGGTGAGTGAAAGGCACTAGCCTAAAGTCCGGCATGCTCGCATGAGTAGGTTGAGCATACGGTCGTTTGTCTGATTTCTTACAAATCAGGCACGACTTTTTAAGGACACCCGGTAGAATTCTCATTGCTCTCGGTACAAAATACGTTCTGCGAAAAGCAGCCATTGTGTATTTTACTCCGGTGTGACTATTCAATGTGTGTACATTGAGTAGTATGAGCTTTGTCAAATGAGATTTTGGATGTAACAGTACTGGAGATAATGTATCTTCAGTAAAAGGTGTTACTGGTATATAGTTTCTCAATCTCAGTAGTCCTGATTCGTCGACGATTATGTGAAATTTTTCATATGCTACATAATCTGGTGGATTTGGTGCCAGTAATGCTTTAAATAAATCAGAAAAATGTTTTTTCTGATCTGCATAAATAAAGCATAGCAGTGCAAATTGATAGTTGTTAGGTAATAAAACCCAAGGTGAAACCGATCTAGTTCTTTTGATTTTTTTTTTTTCGCAAACTTTCTGACTGCTGTTATGCAGTGGTAAAAAGTTTGCTTCAAACTGACTAGAGTATTGAAATTTGTTATGTCTATATTGAATGGAGTATTTGTTGGTTCGTGTATGAATGTATCATACGGAGTTGGTTTTGGTTGATCTAACTTTGATTTTGTAGATAAGTCCAGAACCTGTTGTGAACCAATTTGGGATGAGGATTGTGCAGAATGTGGTCCATTATGGTCCATATCCTGTAGTCCTTGGTCAATTTGTGTAGCAAATATTTTCACTGTACAAATGTGGTTGACCGATCCCATTTTGAATTTAGGTATTGCAAGTTTGCGTGATTTCAGTTGTCTGTGTAATTTAGCAGTTTTGTGACTGTCAAAGAACATATCCTGCTCTTGAGGTATAATTTTTGACAAATTTTCAGAAATTTTTAATGATTCTCTGAGGGTTGAAAAAACTGGTACAGTTTCATCTTCCTCTGAGATATCTGGTAGAGACTGAATTACGTGTAAGTCAGTCTCTGGCCATGATTCCGGACTTTTTCTCAACCAGTCTGGGCCTGACCACCAGGTAGAGTGAAAAAGATCACTAATCATTGAACCTCTTGAGCCTATGTCTGCAGGGTTATCTGCAGATGGGACATACCGAAATTGCAAATTTGGAACCTTTTTTATTTCTGTTACTCTATTCAAGACAAATTGCGTTAGTACTCTACGTTCTAATAACCATGTTAGAACGCATTTACTATCTGACCATAAGTAAGTAGGACAATTACTTAAGTCTAACGGTTTCCTAATATTTTGCACTGCTCTTGCTCCTATTAATGCTGCCAACAGTTCCATTCTTGGAATTGTTACATTTTTCATAGGAGCAATTCTGGATTTTCCAAAGACAAATCTGACTACTGCATTATTGGTTTCAGTATTGCTGAAACGTAATAATGCTACAGCAGAGTATGCTATTTTTGATGCATCCACAAATATATGTAATTGACATATATCTGGATTAAATGTACCAGAATATATTTGCCTGGGCATAAAATATTCTGTGCAGTTGGACAAATCTTTAACTAACTCCGTCGCTATAGATTGTAGCGTTGGAGGTAGGGACTCGTCCCACTTATAGTTTTCATTCCAGAGTCTTTTTATAAAGGCTCTAGATGGAATAGAGGCTGGAGCAAACCAGCCATGTGGATCAAAAAATTGTGACACTGCCTTAAGGAAGAGTCTTTTTGTCCATTTTTGATCTAGGTTTTTCAATTTGGGAGAACTGATAAAGACGACATCTTTATCCATATCCCAAGTTAATCCTAGAACTTTAACTTGTGGTTTAGTTAAAGCATGTTGAGGATTGAAGTTTTTTCTCAATGGAATGCAGTTTGTTCCCCATTGGGACAATTCCATCGAGATATCCTCTATGAGGTTGTTAGCCTCATTATGCAAATCCAATAATCCTTCATAAGTTGGTAAGGATGTTACTAAATTATCTACATAAAAGTTTTCGGAAAACTTTTTGTGAAATTCAGGATTGGCCGTTTGAAAATGGTGTAGCAATATAGCTGCCAGTAGAAATGGAGCTGTCACTATTCCAAACGGTACCCTTTGAAATCTGTAGATAATTATGTTGGATTTGCTTAGTGGTTTTGAAGGGTCCTTTACCCATAGGAATCTTGTTACATCCCGATCATCAGGATGTATTCCTATTTGGTGAAAGGCCTTCTTTATGTCTGCAATTATAGCGTATCTATCTTTGCGGAAAGATAGAAGTATTTGCATAAGGTCGGGTAGGAGATTAGCTCCTTTAAACATGCAATCATTTAATGAATATTTTGATTGCTTTGTTTTTGCAGACCCGTCAAAAACTACACGAAGTGGTGTACTTTTTGTTAAGTCAAGTATTCCCTTGTGGGGTAGGTAGTGTATAATGCTGTCGTTGGCGTTTGGATCAACTTTTTCTATCATTTGTAGATTGAGTAGCATGATGAAATATTCATTATACCTCTGATAGAATTCTGGCATTTTCTGCATTTTAGGGAGCTGGTGTTCTAATCGTTTAAAAGATAGGTTATAATTATCGGCCAATGGTGGCGGATAATTTTTGTACAACCATCTAATTTGATAACGATTGTTTACCAACTCCACATTTTTGTAGAATAACTGTAAAGCTTGAGCTTCCGCTTGAGCTTCTTCTAAGTTATTCGACTCAATGCCAATTGCATCCAGTCTCCATAGATTTTCTACTTCCTGAGGATTGATGAAAAATACTGGAGTGAATTTTTCATCGATATCATTCTGATTTGGAATGATACCTCCTAGCATATGGCCAAACTCAGTTTCTATGAGGGTAAGGGTAGGTGTTATATGTTCAATTCGCTTTACAAATGACCACATATAATCGTTTCCTAATAATAGGTTGATTGTATGCTCATTCTCCGTTTTTGAAAATTCAATGTTTGAATATTGCGGGTAATGTTTGCGAAATCCTGTAAGATCAGGCTGTTTCAAATTGTGGGTTATACAATTTATTGTTTTTGCCGTGATCTGTACATTTTTGCCTTGTGGAGTTTGAATTTCAAAATCCACTAGGCTAGATTTAAAAACATTAGATTTTTGATTTTCTACACCTTTAAGTCTTATGAATTCACTTTCATATCCTTTTAATTTCAAGGATTCGAATGCATAAGCCTTTGTTACAAAGGTGTCGATACTACCGCAATCAAAAAATCCTTTTATTTTAATCGGGTTTTTTGTAAACGGAGATTGAGCATAGGCCTCAAACACAAGAAAAGTAGAATTTTTATTGTGTTTAATAAAGATAGGAAGTACTCACTGCTAACTGGCAAGCACTCCTTTTGTTCAGCACTGAGCTCCAATGGTGCTCTGGATCGCAACCATTTATCGTATTGCTCGCCCTGTGTGACAAAGGTATTATTAGACATTGCAGAATTTTTCGGCATGACAAGTTGTTTATCAATTTGTTGCTTACTGATTAGTTCCTTGCGCTCCCGAAGGTTCGCATACCACCTCTCCATATGCCTCTCCGAGATCGGGTACGGCGCTTTGGGGCACAGGTTTGCATGGTGGTTTGATGATAGACAATCAAACCACTTGCAATGTGCCTCCGTCGTTTGTCGGCAATTTGTTGCTGCATGGCAGCAACCGCATTTCCGACAAAGCTTTCGCGCTTCGTATACCCTCTCTCTTTTCTGGAGGGTATTATAGCGGGTGTCGAAGCAGAGAAACGAAGGGTGCCTGCTTGTGCAAAACAAGCAGGGTTTGTCTGGGGTAAGCGGCATATTGGTGATGCTCCGTGGAGTATCTTGAGCAATCTGCGCTTCCACTTGGATCTTTTGTTCTGAAACATTGAAGGTATGTGCGTGTTTTCTGTTAGGTTTTTGTTTTCTTGTTTGTTTTTTATTTCTAGGATTAGATTTATCTTTTCCTAGGTCCGTATATTGATCGTTGTCAGCTTTTTGAAAAGTTGCGGCCAAAAATTTAGGACTGGCTTTAGCTTGTCCTTTTTTGTTTTGGTTAGTATATCTTGGAGGATTTTGATTCATTGGATGTTTGTTTTCAAACATTTCATGTATCTTAATAAATTCTCGGATAGCTGAAAATAGGTGAGAGACATGTCTTTCACTGCTTTTCAGATTGTTAATATAGGCTCTAGGTGGGAATTTCTTCACCGTGACGTTGAACAATTGTTCTTCATCAACTACCGTAGAAACCAGCCGATATCGATCAATTAGGACAGCAATACCATCCATTCCGTCTTGGATTGACGAAATGGTGTTAGTGGAGGTAGGAAATTCGGTTATATTATACCAGATTTCCGCTCTCACTTTACTCTGATCCCCAAACCTGTCATGCAAAAATTGAAGTCTCTGGATGTAGCCAACATCATCTGGTGCAAAATGACTAAACTTTTGGACAATGTCCTTAGGCATTGCATTTTGCAAGATGTTAATTTTTTGAGGAATCGCAATGTCTGTGCGGAGATGCACATACATTTTGAAACTTCTTATAAATCCTGGATATGTCAGGGTGGCTCCATCCCATTTCTCTAGGTAGAATTTGGGTGGTTTCAAATTCGCTAGAGGTTGCTCAACAGTGTCATGGGGGTCCAGTTCCCAACATCGGGGAATTGGGTCCACGACTTTTGGGTGTTGAGTGACTTCAGTGTGATTTCTTGCGGTTATTGGTCTGGGTACCAGAGCTGTTGTTGAGTATTGTGAGTTTGGTTTTTCCAAGCTCGCAATTGTAGGCGACAAACAATTTTGGTTAGGGGTTGAGGTTGCGATGCTTTCCTGGTCATGGTTTGAAGTGTCCATACATGTTCTTTTACATGATGGTTCTTCCTCCATGTCCAGAAATTCATCCGGGCAATCTCTTTTATCGGTACTAACTGAATTAGGAGTTGTATTACCTCTTTCGATTGCAGGCACTACATATCGGCTTTTGAATTCCTCGAAACTCAAGCCGTAGTTTGCCTGCGCTCGCTGAACTAGATCCTCCTTCGTTTTCTCGATCTCTGCTATCTGCGCTTTGTACCGCGCTCTACGCAGGTGGTCGTAGGCAGCCTTTTCGGCCATCTCCCTAAGCTCCTCCTCCCTCTTCTGTTCCTCCGCACATCTCTGCTCAGCGCGGAGGCGTGCCTCCTCTTGACTTACTGCATCCTGTCGGTTTGTACAGGATGTTGAGTCAGCTGGAGTGGCGGGAGGAACTTGGGGCTGGTTGAGCGTCAGGGATGAGATCGGAATCAGAGGGAATCTGGCTTCGATCTCTCCCTGCTTGACCAAAAATTGTTTAATAATTGTTTTGGCCAGGAGGATGAACTGTTTGGCCGCCCCTACTGGATGGTTTTTTAGCTCTTCTATTGTATTGCTAATAACCGGCAGTTCCTTTCGTGCTTGCACAAAAGTGAGTTCCGGTGTGTTCAGCAATACAGCTAGGTCGAGCAGGTATGTATCAGCCGCATGAAGTGTCTCGGTGAATATCTCTAGAGCGAGTTCATATTCGTCGACACCACTCATGTTGCTGATACTATACTCCGTACCGTCCTTACGGGCGCTGCTTGCTGCTTTTGCAAGCAGGCTTTTCTCCACCTGCGCCAGCGACTTTCCAGTTTGCTCCGCAAGCTGTTTAGCCGCTGCCGCCATATTACATGGATTTGACGATGACGTCGGTGGCATGGTAATTCCCGGTGGAGGAGGCGTCGATGTTGGCATTGACGTTCCCTGCTCCAAGATCTGTTGTGGAGCGATGAGGATTACCGGTGCCGGCTCGGTTGGTGGTGGTGGCGGTGAACTGGATGTTTCTGACATGTCGTTATTTGACGACATTTTTCTGTTGAAGAACATTTACAATAATATTTATGCAAAAATTATACAATTTTTAATTATTTATTGTGTTCTTCTTAATTATCGTCTAAATGTGCTGTGTACTGCCAGAGTAGTGAGTTTTGTGTGCATTTTTGATTCAAATATGCTGTACGTATGGTTGGTTGCGTCATAATTTTTATATGGCGCAACACCAACGTGAGAGACTGTATAAACAAAGTTGAAGTGGTTGCATTGAGTTTATCTCGATGCAACGCCATGACAAGCATTTCACACTTTGTACCTAAAGAAATTTTTGACTATTGTAGAAATGGTTGTGATTTGCTAAATACATGATGTACTATCATGTTAAGCATTTCTACGTTTAACATTATGTGGTAAAAAAGAATGTTTTCTTTTTTCATTTTGAAAAACATAGAAGTGGTTGCGTTTTGCAGAACGCAAAACGCAACATCATGACAAGCATTTCTAGGTTTGAAAAATAAGGGTTACAAAAAATTTCATTCAATAAACCAAATTTTTTGTCATCTTATTGCACACAGGTTGTAGCTAAAATTTTTAAATTTTAGTATGACCTATGATTGAAAATTTAATTTTGTATGATTTAGTGTACATGTACAAAATTATAAAATGCAATGTTGTAGTATCTGTAGCTATGCAACATTGTTGTTTTTTGAACACCGTGTGATTTTGTATGCAAGATCGTATGGTGGTTTATTGACTGACTTTTCAATTTTTTATCAAAGTGTCCACGAAGTCAAATCCATGAAAATTTGGGCATGACCCGTGGGCGCAATGAAGTTTTCCAAAGTCGCGGCTGGTTTGTACAAAATTATAATTTCAAATTTTGCTCCAAAAAAAATTATGTTCGCAATCTTGAAACAAATTTGCTTTGTAATTTTTTAATAAAGTGTTGTCCGGGTCATGACAAATTAAAATTTGGCATGACCCGGGGGCGCAATGAGGTTTCTCTAATTCGCGACAGTTGTAGATTAGGTACAAATATTACGAAGAGAGCAACGGCATTGCGCCAACATGAACACCTTTTTTTTTGTACAAAAATTTAAAAAATTCTTGTTGGGAACTTGATTTTCTTCTACAACTTGAACACAAGATTGTTTAAAATCATTATGAAATTTAAATTCACATATTAGTATTACGAAATTATGATGTCTCGTGTGCAATTTTGTGTTCAAGATTGCTGAGATTTCTGATTACGTAATGTCTAAATGTTCTTTTTTCAAAGTGTTTTCCGGGTCATGTCAAATCAAAATTTGGGCATGACCCGGGGGCGCAATGACATTTCCCTTAGTCGCGGCACTCGTAAGTTTAATCGAACCAATTGAATTTTGTCATTGATAAAAAATTTTTCCGTACTAACATTTGTAAAATGTTAAAAGATAAAAAATTTTGTTTCGCAATTTTGACCACAAAATTGTCAAAAATTAATTATGAATCTAATTTTTGAAGGTTGGAAATGTAAAGTTGCGATGTTTTTTACGCAATTTTTATTACAAAATTGCAAAAAATCATTTGTGAACTTAATTTTCGTATTCTAGGATCACGAAAATGCGATCTTTTTTACGCAATTTTGTGTGCAAAATTGTGTTAACTACTTATAGGGCGATGTCCTATAACTTCCTTGTTGACGAATTCATTAATTTTTCGTCGGCCAAGAATAAGATGGTAGATGGATTTTCAGTATCAACCATGAGAATTATCCCATACTAATTCCCATGGTCGATGCTGTTCAAAATCCATCCTCCATCATGTTTTGGTTGTTGGCGAAGTACACGAATTTAGGCGATATCTTAATATTTGGAACACAACAAATATTAATTGCACTGGTACTTACCAATTTCGTTTCGATTTTTTGATTTTACAAAAAATTGAGGACCAGTAGAATCCCTTCTCACTGACCGTCGCCGATGCACGTGGGTTTCGCGCAGAATACACGCCAAAATTCTTTCGCGAAATTACTTTTCGAAAGTAATTTTTAAACCGGAAAAATGGTCGCGAATTCGACGTATTCTTGTAATTTGAATTACGTAATTTTTGGTGCAATTTTTCGTAAAAATTGTTCCAAAGTGCGAAAATAATGGCGCACAGAAAATGACGAACTAATAACGACAATATACACAAAAATATTAAAATAATCGCACACAAAATTACTGATAGATCGATCGGGCAAGACATCGTTCGGAAGCAAATTTACGAATGATGCTTCTGCAATTCCATTTGGAGTTGCAGGCTGTCGATCTTTTTTTTTGTGTGTGTGTATTTTTACGTATTTTTTATCTTTGTTCCAAAGATATGACATACACGATGTATTCGTATATATTTTTTTTTTTTGTGTGTAAGGGTTGTCCGTTGCCGTCCTTGATAATTCTTTATCAAGGATGGTATAGGTTATAGAACAAAAGATTTGAATCAAGTCTTTTTCTATATCGGGCCTTACTATTGCCGATGTCATTTTTTGTATAAAAAATGGTATCTTTTATATTTTTGCCGTGCCGTATTCTTTCGTATGGGAGTGAGTGAGAAGGGAGATAATTTTTTCTCTTTTTCACTCACTCTTGTTTCGTAAAGATTTACGATGGATCGGCCTTGATTTTTTTGAGTTGGCCGACCGTTTTCTTCTATTGCTGCAATGAAGAAAGCCGTCGGCCATCTTTTCAACAGCAGCAGGTAGTCTTTAGCTATCTGCTTGTATTGAATTCTTTGAAAAGGTTCAATTCTACGTGATGAAAGACATTTGTTTCATATTACGTATTTTGCTGGGGGCGGCTGAAGATTCTTTTCTAAAGAATCTTTAGCCGTTTGTCGCATGTTGGTTGTATCAACATGGTATCCCCAACGATGGCCTTGATAATTTTTATGTACATTGACAATTCCTTAAGTGAAGGAATGTTTTCGCCCTTTACAACTGGGATTTCCTCAATTGTTTCAAGAGCAACTGCACAATAAAGAGGCTGTTTGTCTTTCACAGACTCTTCACTGTTACCATGTATTTACGGCAATTGCCGTAATTGCCTCAACAAGTTCGTCGACAGAACTTGTACAAGTGAGGTGGAAAATTTTCCTCTCCCTTTACCTGCGTACTGCAAATAAGTGATCCTTGCAAGTTCGTCAACAGAATCTGCCTATAGGTTGAGAAGTTAGCCGACAGTGACGTATCTGTATATTGCAAATACGTACCAACCAAATACTATTAATTTTTCAGTATTTATTTGCAAGTTCCAAATAAATAATTCTCCGAACAAGTTCGTCACCAGAACATGCATATGGGAGAAAAAGGAAGGTGTCCATAATGTATTTGCGTATTGCAAATACGTAACAATCGAGGACTGATTTATATTACTATTTATTTGTAAGCTGCAAATAAATAGTTCCCTCAACAAGTTCGTCATCGGAATTTGTAGATGAGAGTGATGAATAGAAATAAAAAATATATTTTTTTTGTTATTATTTACTTGCAAGTCGCAAATAAATAATTTAGTTAGCAGGTTCGTTAACAGAACCTGTAGACGATAGACGGAAAAAAAAATATTATCATATTATTTATTTGCGATTTGCAAATAAATATTTTTCTCAGCAGGTTCGTCGTTAGAACCTGCAGATGAGAGAAGAAAAAAAATATTTTATCATATTATTTGTTTGCACTTTGCAAAAAAATATTTTCCTCAACAAATTCGTCGTTAGAACCTGCAGATGAGAGACGAAAAAAATATTTTTTTTTTTTTTTTTTTTTTTGTATTATTTGCTTGTGAGTCGCAAATAAATACCTTTCGTAGCAAGTTCGCTACCATGTAATTCTGCATACGAGAGACGAAAAAGTAGATGCCTATAATTGTACTTGTTCATCACAAATACGTAACAGATCGAAAATTGAATAGAGCTTCTAATTTAGGCTATTCAAAATTGCGTTACAATTTTGTTTTAATTACGTCTGCAAGTTGAATTCTTTTCCAAGTATTCAATTTGTATTGACCTTTGGAGCGTAACATAACATGCAGGAAAACAGGCTTATATTACAAGTCCGTTTTTTCTGCTAGGTAACCAAAATTCATCGAATTTTGTTTCCCTTTATTATATGTTTTAGGCTGATCTTTTACAAAAAGATCGCATTTGCCGATTCACTCCTCTCCTGCCTCTGCTACCATGTAGTGGTATCTCACCACTATCTTGTTATACTTATAAATAATGTGTTTAATCGTCCGAAGACTAGAAAATAAATCCGTTGGCACACACCTTACTCTCTCACTGCGTGACAACGGTGTGTAGCGGCCGCCTCAGCCCGGTCACATGCCTACCTACATTGCTTCGGTAGGCATGTGTCCTTTGCGCACGCCAGGCGCGCAGGACTCGTGGGGGTATCCCCACGATATAGTCGTCATGAGAATAGAACGGATCGATTAAAGGTATTCATTAATGTTTGAAGAAAGTATGTGATTGATACCTCAATCGAAAACTTATGAACTCCGGTGTTGTCAAAAGAGTTTTCGTTTGAGTGTCATGGTAAAATCTTAAGGGTTCACTTCTTCGATCATTTAGAGAGTGTATGAATATTCAGGTAAACCCGAAAATCCGTGCCAACATTCTAAAACAATAAAATGAACGTTGCGGTTATCTGAGCATGCGTAGTAAATCTCTTTGCGTTTGTCGTCAGTCTGTGAGTATTGTGAATCAAAGCTGTTTTTAGATTTTTTTGTAAATTCAGTGAATTCCGAAAATAAGCTTCAAAAACAGTACAGCTTAAGCAACAAGGAAAAACCATCCATTCCATTCAAAATAAGGACCAAAAAAATCACTGACGAGTTTGAAATTTTTTTTTCCTGATTGAAGGATTTCTCAGATGGGCCACGAGTGTCTCGGATAAGGATTATATTCACAATTTTTGATCATTGTATTCGAAGGAAGCTGTTTGTAGAATACCTTGGTTGTGGATTTACAAAAGTACTCGTATGTCAAAAGGTAGTCAACAGACAATTTGTGTGTTCACTGTTATGCATCAAAAATATAGGTGAGTCAACCTCAGTGAACACCAGTGGTAGATCAGTGGGGAAAATCCAAATTCCAAAAAAATAAAAATGGAAAAAAATGAAATATGACTGCAGAATTAAGATAAAAACAAAATGAATTAATTGAAGAGTAAAAAAAAGAATCGAATTCCCGAAAGTTTGTCATTACCCCTCCTAAAATTACTTTCTGCATGCATTACTGGTGAACACTGGTTAATTGCTACTGTGCACTGAGGCTTTTTATATCTGGCTCATTACACACACAAGCTCATATATGTAATGAATACATACACGGCGATTTTGATTGACCATTAATTGTTTGTCATACCTTACTCATAACCATGATAACTACTAAGGTACAACAAGTGCACTTGCTTCCGGATAACGTTAATTGGCAATAAGCCAATTCATTAGAGTTTAATTACAACTATGAATTACGTAAAAAGTGCAACAGGTAATTACGAGGGTGATTTAATGTGCGAGGCACAAGTTTGACCTACCTTTTGGCTGCGCAACTGTTGTCGTGAGAGCTGAGCCCCTCTTCCTCACTCAAGATGATATCCCACACTTTTGATTAACATTGCATTAAATTCTTCGTGAGAGCACCCAAACCAATCGCACATCAAATTGAAAACAAAATCAGAACCATTGTTATTTGATTTCTGAAAAATCGTAATTTTGATACGAAAATGACTCTTAATAATGGGTATTCAGGCATTCAGACATGACTAATTCCAAATTTTGATTATAAGATTTTCTTCGGAATCTGGCTTGAGATAATGGTTCTTTTCTTTTCTGCCCATCTAATTCCACAATCACCATTCATCGTCTCGTTGCATTTGACCAGTTTTCTAACATCTGTAGCATAGGTCTACTCACCTCACTCTCAGTCTGGTTCAATATTTTCAATATATTTCTTAACCCATCCGTGCTGAGGTTTTTCTGGAAGAAAAGAAAGTGAAAACATATCCTTGCCATCGGGCGTTTCTTTTTTTTTTTTTTATTGGGTACCGTTTTTCTTCTTTTTTTTTTCCTCAAAGTTTTCATTTATTCAAATTTTTATTACAGCATTCACGAAATGTTCAACAGATTTCCCCCTAAATTTGCATAACTGGTGTCAATTTTCTTTAAAATTTATTATTTCCTAGAAATTAGTGTCGCCTTTACGATTTCTACGCAAGATAATTTGTCACAAATTTGTTGTGACTGATTTTCTCTATTTTCAGATTAATTTCGTTAATTATTTTGAAACTCAAATTCGAAATTATGGCAGTTTTTCTTACCAGCTTTCGGATAGATCTTCCTTTAAATGTTGATTTTTCAATCGATTGAAGAGATATTCATTTCTGTGGTTTAGAAAAATATCAAAATTTTCACTACCCTCTGTACAACAGGTAAAGTTCATGAAATAGTATATTACATATCAAGTTTCAAAAGTGAGCGTTTACATGTGAGGGAAGTTTGAGAATGGAGCGAAGCAAGGAGCGAGTTAGCAATTTCCGAGTCATGTAAATTTACTTTTCAATCTTGTTGTAGAAGATATATTTTACATAATTAATGATCAAGAAGTAACGAAACGTTAAAATTCTATCATAACGATGAGTCAGGAAAATCATAAAAAAATGCTCGATGAAAAGTGAATGTGCTTCCATGTAAAAAGATGTTTCACGTTTTTACATGGAGGCGCGTTCATTTACTTCGAATTTACATTCAGCTACTTTTCACTCGAAAAATACTAGCGTAAACATTGCTTTTCTGATCATGTAATATATAAAAATAATTTTATCGAGTTTTAATCAGTTTTTTTCCTCGAATGGCAGAGTATTATTTGAAAAAAATATCAATTTCAAGATAATGGAAATTGGCTAACACTGTTTTGCAACTCACGAAAATACTCGTTGTTTCTAGAAACGGCTTCAAATGTCGATGTGATAAATTCTGTGGTCAAATAAAATACTCCTAAATAGACATCGCAATTCGTGCTTACACGTCGTCGACGCAGACAGACAATGATTGATTCATGTATTCCCAACACCAGGAGAAGAAAAAACATTTTCAAAGGGCCTACGACGAGCTCCACCTTACTAAGAAAAAAACAAAAACGAAGACGAAAAAGAGAAACAGAACGAAAAACGAAAAACACAAACATAAAAATAAAATCCATCTTTGACATAACATATCGAAAATAAATTAAGTATTAACTGAAATGGAGGGTAAAAAAGTACAACGTTCGACAACGACCACTTTCGATTCTCTTGTCCAGATGGAAAGTACAGACAAATCTTCTTCGTACAGTAGAAATAAAATGCTGTTCGAAATGAGAGTTAAGCCCTGACCCATCGGACAGGAAAGAATGGAAAATATGACGATGGGAGAGGAGAAGGGTAGGGAAAAAGAAAAGACGAAAAACAAAAATGAGAAGTCCCAAAGTGTCAAGGAACCGGTGATGTGTCCCAAGCAAAAGAATATTCTCCAAAACATACAAAACGCACATCCTCAAATGAAAATAAACTGCGATGACTTTTCTCGTCTTTTTTTTTTTTTTTCGCTCCTCCTCAGTGTCGTCTCTTTTCTTTAATGTAATATTTTATTTTTATTTTCAATTTCTTCGTTGAAAATCTCTTTATAATGATGTTGATGACGTTTTTCTTTTCGGTTTTAACGTAATTTCCGTGGCGAAAGATGAAAAAAAAAAAAAATCGAATTTAACGTACGAAGGGTGAGAGTTGGTGGTGGTCGGTTTTGTCCAACTCGATGAACATTAAGGTTAGCAACAATCGAATTATTGAAACTTCCGCACTTAATTAAAATGGTAAAATTAAATTACGCGTTCGCTAAATGTTTTTGTGTCACTTTCAGCCCTCGTCGAAGGTTTATTCATTGCTTTTGATTCAAACTACAGGGTGTACGGCTATTGAAAAATACACAAAATTTTATTAGGAGCTTGAGTTTGGAAAATTGGTCTCTCAACGATTTTTGTCAAATTTCAGCTTCATCTCCTAATTCACGAAGTGATTGGGAGTTTTGTACTTAGACACTGTAAGAGCCAAACGTAAGAGAGTAACATCTGATACCTGACCACTGATCTGATAGCTAAGTATTACTTATATATATTTCTCAATTAAAACGTGTCGTACTTGCATATTTCCATAAATTACGAATTATTGTGGTTTGGGTGATTTTGTAAGTATGTATCGGGTAACAGGCACTTCCGAGGCACCCTGTGCCAAAATCATCCAATATTGGATTTGTATTTTTCGCAGGTAGTAGAAAATAAACGCGTCTCAATTCGTTTGCATTAGCGACGCCGCCGCTGTTCGTATTCATCATTTTTCATCAACTTTCGAAAAATTTGTGTTTTTTTCCCCTTTCTTCCCATTTTTACCCCGTTTAATTCCGTCGAGGTTAGATTTCGGGCCGCAGAAACACGTTCAAAACTCCCTTTCCAAACGGAACGGTTACCGGAGGAAAAAGATGAATGAAGGGTACGGATCTGATGGAATATAGGAGGGAAAAAAATCAAATGAGACATTCTCTCGTCTCTTCCCCCCTTCCCGCCGAACAACCTTCTCTTCTTCCTCGTCCTCCTCCTTACCCTTCTCAAACCTTTCAAACATCGTTCAAATTTTACAGGAAACGAAAATGTCACATCCGTAATTGGATTACAGAAGCAATATGCTAATTCGCGAGTTATAAATGTTTTAAAAGCTTCTTCTCGTTTCGTTCCGAACGAATTGTAATTGATGAGTACTCGGGTCTCTACTCTCTGGTTTGCAGAACGCAAATTTCTCCATGATTTTTTCTCGCTGTAAAGTGTGTATTTTTAGCTTGGCGGCGGTAGGGTGAGGGAGGGGGGTACCGTATTTCGTGCTTTTTGTCGCACGCGGCAGATGAACGTCTGTTCGGTCGTGCGGTTGAATTATCGTCTGCCAGAGGACGAATCGCGTGTGAATGTCTGCGGTGGCACACGGGGGAGCTGAGCCGATGGAATGTGATTATGGCTGGCTGCTCGAAGAGTGAAACGAAAGGAAGAGAGAAAATAGCAATTTTAAGCGAAGTACGTGGCGGTGCTGGAAGGTATAGCTAGTCCAAGCGATGCTGCTGTAATTTTTTTTTTTTTCTTTCTTAATAAAAAAACATTTTTGGTTTCACGAACACAAAATCGTGGCAGCTTGATGCTGTTATTGAAACTTCTTCATAAGCTGGTCTTTTTGACCAATTTGTGGCATTTTCGTTTGCAGCGGCGACTACGTAAAATTAAGTTATTTTTTTATGCGTGTCTATCGCTGCCGCATGTCATTGCAGAAACATCCATGTGACGCCACCTCTGTCATTTTGAAATTTTTGTGACATTGTCGTGTCTATTTGTGCGTTAATCGTGTGGTATTCGTGTAATCAATGTGTATCAATTCCACGAAACGCATGTCACATCTATCTTGCTATCAAAGGGCTATCTCTAATTTCATCGTAACCGAAGTAGTCAGAAAGTGGAGACACCAAGCAGTTATTTGGCAGGTGTGGAGGGAACTAAATGCTCTGCGCCTCCGGATGCGCCATCGCTGTTGCTGGTGCTGGTGCTGGTGCTACAAATAGTCCCACGGCAAGCTTGACAACTGGTGTGTGGTGAAACGTGGTAGCAGCAATTCGTGCTAAGAGATAGCGCTATTTGCTACTCACGTTCATGTCAGGCATCGCCAGTGTGGAGTCTGCCAATGTAGGCACTCAAACCATTACCTCAACCATGTAGCTTTGGAACTGTCGGGTGAACAGACGAGATTCTCTGCTTCATACACAGGGTCGTCGTAGTTACAAATATGAGCGGATCTTGTTTCTCAGTGCAGTGTCCTCAATCTGCAGCAGTATAAATGGTCAGAATTAAACGTAAACAACATAATATTGTAATCCTTGTTCATGTTGATTCCATCTATTCTCTACTGTATAACAGTCCGTTAGTTTTCCGGTTTTTCGATTTTGGTGTTTCAAAATGAAGATTTCACGATTCATCAATAAATTACAAGATATTAAGAAATTATTAGAATTTATACGTTATACACATATTTATTTTTACTGTCACCCCCCCTCTACAATAATTTGATCCTGATATATTATGCTCCCTTAAACAGAAAATTTTGGAAATTCGAAATTGGGTGCAAATGAGGACACCTCTCATTTCATTATCGTTTATGAAGAAATTTTGTACCAAATGATGCCTGAATATTGTATCGTTCAAGATGTAATAATAAAGATGTCCCTGAAGAGAGCGACGTCAAAGTGAAATTGCCTGCTTGCAAAACTAGAAACAGTCATTCGTGAAGAAAGAAAAGGGAAATTAACAGTAGATCCCATGTATATAATGCTTCAGTTGGCTCGCTATGTATGTAGCATGTATGTACTGAGGTGTGTAATACATGAACCTATGTACGTGACTATGGTAAACAGAATGAAGAAATTTGATTTCTGACGTATTTTAGCAAGTTTTGAATATATTATTATTATTATTATTATTACTATTAATACTTGGTTCACCGTATGGGTAAAAAAAGAAAATTTTGTTATTTATAATCAAGCTGGAGAATTTCAGCAATATAGGTATATCCTTCAGAATTATTGTATTTGTACATCTTGAGAATTAAGATCGCAATATTAACTCATATTTCATTAGTCATAAATCATAATAATCATATGCAATATAGGCCTAGAAAAATTTGCTAATAAAACCTTTCATATTCGTTACCTTTAGGGTTAGTCAAATTTTCAACGTTCATTGATAATTTCATCACTTTCTGCTGATGGATAAATTGAGATGCTCATATGTCTGCTCAACAAATTTTCTCAAACTGAGACCTATGAGATTGTTTTTTCAGACCAAATACCCGTATACTGTAATTTTCAACAACATTGTCAGTCTAGTTCTTCATAAAACATTTACATACACACTTACAATGGGGGATTTTACTTTTGATGTCACAATACTGGTAACGCCCCGGAAAAAGAGTATAACTGTGTAGACAAAGTGCTCAAAAAAATTCAACTTGAGACTATTTTTTCTATTTTTTTTCATTATTTTAGCTTCTTTGGCTCAAAATTGTTGTTTTTCGTCTCATTTTATTCTTAGAGTTTTCCTTTTTAATTTGATCGGTTCAACAAATGGCCAAATGTTCTTTAAAGTGAATTACAATAAAATATTTGAATCAAATTTGAAGACTGCTATATACTTACCATGCTTTTATCTCATACATTTGTCCACGTATTTTATATAATTCTGCAAACATCACCGTCGATTTTTCACGGAAAATCCCTCATTATTGCTCATATTATAGTATAGGATTAGTAACGTATTTTTTAAAACCTCAATTTTGACATTTTGAAATAAAATAAAAAAGTAAAATGGAACAGTTTTTCTTATTGCATTTCTGGTTTACATTAAATTTTTACTGGAAGACCTTGGTGATGAGCAAAAGAAAGGCCCGCATTACTGATATGGCTTTGGTCTTGGATATGCACTGTGGTACGCCAAGTTTGGTTTTACCTGTCACACAAAACTTGGTTGATATTGACCTTTAAAAATTTTCAACCAATCACTTACCTGAATCGATTCACAAGGTACATAATAAGATACCAAACACATGATATCTCAAGATGAAAATATTGAAGAGATAAATGTTTTTACTAATAATGAAATGATGATGAAGTTGAAATATTGTTGAAATAAACAGAATCAGAAAATTTTGA
>WOFM01001911.1:0-11516 GCA_011428145.1 Ericerus pela
TTAGTACATAAGCAGTCTTAGTATGTAAGAAGTTTTTAGTTTGTAGGCAGTCCTTAGTATGTAAGCAGTCCTTACTCTGTCAGCAGTCCTTAGTACATAAGCAGTCCTTAGTACGTAGGCAGTTTTTAGTATGTAAGCACTCCTTAGTACGTAAGCAGTCTTTAGTACATAGGCAGTCCTTGGTATGTAGGCAGTCCTTAGTATGTTGGCAGTCCTTGGTACATAGGCAGCCCTTAGTATGTCAGCAGTTCTTAGTCTGTAGGCAATCCTTAGTACGTAAGCAGTCCTTAGTCTATAAGCAGCCCTTAGTATGTCAGCAGTCCTTAGTACATAAGCAGTTTAGTATGTAGGAAGTTTTTAGTTGTAGGCAGTCCTTAGTATGTAAGCAGTCCTTACTATGTCAGCAGTCCTTAGTACATAAGCAGTCCTTATTACGTAGGCAGTCCTTAGTACATAAGCAGTCCTTATTACGTAGGCAGTCCTTAGTACATAAGCAGTCCTTATTACGTAGGCAGTCCTTAGTATGTGAGCAGTCTTCAGTATGTAGGCAGTCCTTAGTACGTAGGCAGTCCTTAGTACGTAGGCAGTCCTTAGTACGTAGGCAGTCCTTAGTACGTAGGCAGTCCTTAGTACGTAGGCAGTCCTTAGTACTTAAGCAGTCCTTAGATGAAGCAGCAGTCCTTAGTATGTGAGCAGTCCTTAGTATGTAGGCAGTCCTTAGTATGTAAGAAGTCCTTAGTTTGTAGGCACTCCTTATTATGTGAGCAGTCCTTAGTACATAAGCAGTCCTTAGTACTTAAGCAGTCCTTAGTACGTAAGCAGTCTTTAATACATAAGCGATCATTAGTACATAAGCAGTCATTAGTACTTAAGCAGTCCTTGGTACGTAGGCAGTCCTTAGTACGTAGGCAGTCCTTAGTACGTAGGCAGTCCTTAGTATGTAAGCAGTCCTTAGTACATAAGCAGTTCTTAGTACATAAGCAGTCCTTAGTATGTAGGCAGTCCTTAGTATGTCAGAAGTCCTTAGTACATAAGCAGACTTTAGTACATAGGCAGTCCTTAGTATGTAGGCAGTCCTTAGTACATAAGCAGTCCTTAGTACATAATCAGTCCTTAGTTCATAGGCAGTCCTTAATACGTAAGCAGTCCTTAGTATGTCAGCAGTCCTTAGTATGTAGGCAGTTCTTAGTACTAGTCAGTCCTTTATACGTAAGCAGTCCTTAGTACATTGGCAGTCCTTAGTTCGTAGGCAGTCCTTAGTACGTAGGCAGTCCTTAGTACTTAAGCAGTCCTTAGAATGTAAGCAGTCCTTAGTATGTGAGCAGTCCTTAGTATGTAGGCAGTCCTTAGTACATAGGCAGTCCTTAGTATGTAAGAAGTCCTTAGTCTGTAGGCACTCCTTATTATGTAGCAGTCCTTAGTACATAAGCAGTCCTTAGTACTTAAGCAGTCCTTAGTACATAAGCAGTACTTAGTACATAAGCAGTCCTTAGTACATAAGCAGTTCTTAGTACGTAAGCATTCCTTAGTATGTCAGCAGTCCTTAGTTCATAAGCAGTCCTTAGTATGTAGGCAGTCAGTATGTAGGCAGTCCTTAGTAAGTAAGCAGTCCTTAGTACATAAGCAGTCCTTAGAACATAGGCAGCTCTTAGTACGTAAACAGTCCTTAGTATATCAGCAGTCTTTAGTACATAAGCAGTTCTTAGTACGTAAGCATTCCTTAGTATGTCAGCAGTCCTTAGTTCATAAGCAGTCCTTAGTATGTAGGCAGTCAGTATGTAGGCAGTCCTTAGTAAGTAAGCAGTCCTTAGTATGTCGGCAGTCCTTAGTACAAAGCAGTCATTAGTACTTTGGCAGTCCTTAGTACTTAAGCAGTCCTTAGTACATAGGCAGTCCTTAGTACCTAAGCAGTCCTTAGTACATAGGCACTCCTAGTACGTAAGCAGTCTTTAGTACATAGGCAGTCCTTGGTATGTAGGCAGTCATTAGTATGTTGGCAGTCCTTGGTACGTAGGCAGCTCTTAGTATGTCAGCAGTCCTTGGTCTGTAGGCAATCCTTAGTACGTAAGCAGTCGTTAGTATATAAGCAGCCCTTAGTATGTCAGCAGTCCTTAGTACATAAGCAGTTCTTAGTATGTAGGAAGTTTTTAGTTTGTAGGCAGTACTTATGTATGTAAGCAGTCCTTACTATGTCAGCAGTCCTTAGTACATAAGCAGTCCTTATTACGTAGGCAGTCCTTAGTACATAAGCAGTCCTTATTACGTAGGCAGTCCTTAGTACATAAGCAGTCCTTATTACGTAGGCAGTCCTTAGTATGTGAGCAGTCTTTAGTATGTAGGCAGTCCTTAGTACATAGGCAGTCCTTAGTATGTAAGAAGTCCTTAGTTTGTAGGCACTCCTTATTATGTGAGCAGTCCTTAGTACATAAGCAGTCCTTAGTACTTAAGCAGTCCTTAGTACGTAAGTAGTACTTAGTACATAAGCAGTCCTTAGTACATAAGCAGTCTTTAATACAAAAGCGATCATTAGTACATAAGCAGTCATTAGTACTTAAGCAGTCCTTGGTACGTAGGCAGTCCTTAGTATGTAGGCAGTCCTTAGTACGTAGGCAGTCCTTAGTATGTAAGCAGTCCTAAGTACATAAGCAGTTCTTAGTACATAAGCAGTCCTTAGTATATAGGCAGTCCTTAGTATGTCAGAAGTCCTTAGTACATAAGCAGACTTTAGTACATAGGTAGTCCTTAGTATGTAGGCAGTCCTTAGTACATAAGCAGTCCTTAGTACATAGGCAGTCCTTAATACGTAAGCAGTCCTTAGTATATAAGCAGCCCTTAGTATGTCAGCAGTCCTTAGTACATAAGCAGTTCTTAGTATGTAGGAAGTTTTTAGTTTGTAGGCAGTCCTTAGTATGTAAGCAGTCCTTACTATGTCAGCAGTCCTTAGTACATAAGCAGTCCTTAGTATGTTGGCAGTCCTTAGTACGTAAGCAGTCCTTAGTACGTAGGTCGTCCTAAGTATGTCCACAGTCCTTAGAACATCAGCATTCCTTAGTACTTCAGCAGTCCTTAGTACTTAAGCAGTCCTTAGTATGTAGGCAGGCTTTAGTACGTAGGCAGTACTTAGTACAGAGGCAGTCTTTAGTACGTAGGCAGTCCTTAGTACATAGGCAGTCCTTAGTACGTAAGCAGTCCTTAGTACGTAAAGAGTCCTTAGTATGTAGGCAGTCCTTAGTTAATTAGGAGTCCTTAGTACGTAGGCAGTTCTTAGTACATAGTCAGTCCTTAGTACAAAAGCAGTCCTTAGTACGTAAACAGTCCTTAGTACGTAGGCAGTCCTTTATACGTAAGCAGTCCTTAGTACATTGGCAGTCCTTAGTACGTAGGCAGTCCTTAGTACGTGGGCAGTCCTTAGTACTTAAGCAGTCCTTAGAATGTAAGCAGTCCTTAGTATGTGAGCAGTCCTTAGTATGTAGGCAGTCCTTAGTACATAGGCAGTCCTTAGTATGTAAGAAGTCCTTAGTTTGTAGGCACTCCTTATTATGTGAGCAGTCCTTAGTACATAAGCAGTCCTTAGTACATAAGCAGTCCTTAGTACTTAAGCAGTCCTTAGTACGTAAGCAGTACTTAGTACATAAGCAGTCCTTAGTACATAATCAGTCTTTAATACATAAGCAGTCATTAGTACATAAGCAGTCATTAGTACTTAAGCAGTCCTTGGTACGTAGGCAGTCCTTAGTACGTAGACAGTCCTTAGTACATAAGCAGTCCTTAGTACATAAGCAGTCCTTAGAACATAGGCAGTTCTTAGTACGTAAACAGTCCTTAGTATGTCCACAGTCCTTAGAACATCAGCATTCCTTAGTACTTTGGCAGTCCTTAGTACTCAAGCAGTCCTTAATATGTAAGCAGTCCTTAGTATGTCAGCAGTCCTTAGTATGTAGGCAGTCCTTAGTATGTAGGCAGTCCTTAGTACGTAGGCAGTCCTTAGTATGTTGGCAGTCCTTAGTACGTAAGCAGTCCTTAGTACGTAGGCAGTCCTAAGTATGTCCACAGTCCTTAGAACATCAGCATTCCTTAGTACTTTGGCAGTCCTTAGTACTCAAGCAGTCCTTAGTATGTAGGCAGGGCTTTAGTACGTAGGCAGTCCTTAGTACAGAGGCAGTCTTTAGTACGTAGGCAGTCCTTAGTACGTAGGCAGTCCTTAGTACGTAAGCAGTCCTTAGTACGTAAACAGTCCTTAGTATGTAGGCAGTCCTTAGTTAATTAATAGTCCTTAGTACGTAGGCAGTTCTTAGTACATAGTAAGTCCTTAGTACAAAAGCAGTCCTTAGTATGTAAACAGTCCTTAGTACGTAGGCAGTCCTTTATACGTAAGCAGTCCTTAGTACATTGGCAGTCCTTAGTACGTAGGCAGTCCTTAGTACGTAGGCAGTCCTTAGTACGTAGGCAGTCCTTAGTACTTAAGCAGTCCTTAGAATGTAAGCATTCCTTAGTATGTGAGCAGTCCTTAGTATGTAGGCAGTCCTTAGTTAATTAATAGTCCTTAGTACGTAGGCAGTTCTTAGTACATAGTAAGTCCTTAGTACATAAGCAGTCCTTAGTACATAAGCAGTCTTTAATACATAAGCGATCATTAGTACATAAGCAGTCATTAGTACTTAAGCAGTCCTTGGTACGTAGGCAGTCCTTAGTACGTAGGCAGTCCTTAGTACGTAGGCAGTTTTTAGTATGTAAGCAGTCCTTAGTACATAAGCAGTTCTTAGTACATAAGCAGTCCTTAGTATGTAGGCAGTCCTTAGTATGTCAGAAGTCCTTAGTACATAAGCAGACTTTAGTACATAGGCAGTCCTTAGTATGTAGGCAGTCCTTAGTACATAAGCAGTCCTTAGTACATAATCAGTCCTTAGTACATAAGCAGTCCTTAATACGTAAGCAGTCCTTAGTATGTCAGCAGTCCTTAGTATGTAGGCAGTTCTTAGTACATAGTCAGTCCTTAGTACAAAAGCAGTCCTTAGTACGTAAACAGTCCTTAGTACGAAGGCAGTCCTTTATACGTAAGCAGTCCTTAGTACATTGGCAGTCCTTAGTACTTAGGCAGTCTTAGTACGTAGCAGTAATTAGTACTAAGCAGTCCTTAGAATGAAGCAGTCCTTAGTATGTGAGCAGTCCTTAGTATGTAGGCAGTCCTTAGTACATAGGCAGTCCTTAGATGTAAGAAGTCCTTAGTTTGTAGGCACTCCTTATTATGTGAGCAGTCCTTAGTACATAAGCAGTCCTTAGTACTTAAGCAGTCCTTAGTACATAAGCAGTACTTAGTACATAAGCAGTCCTTAGTACATAAGCAGTTCCTTAGTACGTAAGCATTCCTTAGTATGTCAGCAGTCCTTAGTTCATAGCAGTCCTTAGTATGTAGGGCAGTCAGATGTAGGCAGTCCTTAGTAAGTAAGCAGTCCTTATATGTCGGCAGTCCTTAGTACAAAAGCAGTCATTAGTACTTTGGCAGTCCTTAGTACTTAAGCAGTCCTTAGTACATAGGCAGTCCTTAGTACCTAAGCAGTGCTTAGTACATAGGCACTCCTTAGTACGTAAGCAGTCTTTAGTACATAGGCAGTCCTTGGTATGTAGGCAGTCCTTAGTATGTTGGCAGTCCTTGGTACATAGGCAGCCCTTAGTGTCAGCAGTCCTTGGTCTGTAGGCAATCCTTAGTACGTAAGCAGTCCTTAGTATATAAGCAGCCCTTAGTATGTCAGCAGTCCTTAGTACATAAGCAGTTCTTAGTATGTAGGAAGTTTTTAGTTTAGGCAGTCCTTAGTATGTAAGCAGTCCTTACTATGTCAGCAGTCCTTAGTACATAAGCAGTCCTTAGTAGTAGGCAGTTTTTAGTATGTAAGCACTCCTTAGTACGTAAGCAGTCTTTAGTACATAGGCAGTCCTTGGTATGTAGGCAGTCCTTAGTATGTTGGCAGTCCTTGGTACATAGGCAGCCCTTAGTATGTCAGCAGTCCTTGGTCTGTAGGCAATCCTTAGTACGTGAGCAGTCCTTAGTATATAAGCAGCCCTTAGTATGTCAGCAGTCCTTAGTACATAAGCAGTTCTTAGTATGTAGGAAGTTTTTAGTTTGGCAGTCCTTAGTATGTTAAGCAGTCCTTACTATGTCAGCAGTACCTTAGTACATAAGCAGTCCTTATTACGTAGCAGTCCTTAGTACATAAGCATCCTTATTACGTAGGCAGTCCTTAGTACATAAGCAGTCCTTATTACGTAGGCAGTCCTTAGTATGTGAGCAGTCTTTAGTATGTGGCAGTCCTTAGTACATAGGCAGTCCTTAGTATGTAAGAAGTCCTTAGTTTGTAGGCACTCCTTATTATGTGAGCAGTCCTTAGTACATAAGCAGTCCTTAGTACTTAAGCAGTCCTTAGTACGTAAGTAGTACTTAGTACATAAGCAGTCCTTAGTACATAAGCAGTCTTTAATACATAAGCGATCATTAGTACATAAGCAGTCATTAGTACTTAAGCAGTCCTTGGTACGTAGGCAGTCCTTAGTATGTAGGCAGTCCTTAGTACGTAGGCAGTCCTTAGTATGTAAGCAGTGCTAAGTACATAAGCAGTTCTTAGTACATAAGCAGTTCTAGTATATAGGCATTCCTTAGTATGTCAGAAGTCCTTATACATAAGCAGACTTTAGTACATAGGTAGTGTCCTTAGTATGTAGGCAGTCCTTAGTACATAAGCAGTCCTTAGTACATAATCAGTCCTTAGTACATAGGCAGTCCTTAATACGTAAGCAGTCCTTAGTATATAAGCAGCCCTTAGTATGTCAGCAGTCCTAGTACGTAAGCAGTTCTTAGTATGTAGGAAGTTTTTAGTTTGTAGGCAGTCCTAGTATGTAAGCATCCTTACTATGTCAGCAGTCCTTAGTACATAAGCAGTCCTTAGTACGTAGGTAGTCCTAAGTATGTCCACAGTCCTTAGAACATCAGCATTCCTTAGTACTTTAGCAGTCCTTAGTACTTAAGCAGTCCTTAGTATGTAGGCAGGCTTTAGTACGTAGGCAGTACTTAGTACAGAGGCAGTCTTTAGTACGTAGGCAGTCCTTAGTACATAGGCAGTCCTTTAGTACATAAGCAGTCCTTAGTACGTAAAGAGTCCTTAGTATGTAGGCAGTCCTTAGTTAATTAGGAGTCCTTAGTACGTGGGCAGTTCTTAGTACATAGTCAGTCCTTAGTACAAAAGCAGTCCTTAGTACGTAAACAGTCCTTAGTACGTAGGCAGTCCTTTATACGTAAGCAGTCCTTAGTACATTGGCAGTCCTTAGTACGTAGGCAGTCCTTAGTACGTAGGCAGTCCTTAGTACTTAAGCAGTCCTCAGAATGTAAGCAGTCCTTAGTATGTGAGCAGTCCTTAGTATGTAGGCAGTCCTTAGTACATAGGCAGTCCTTAGTATGTAAGAAGTCCTTAGTTTGTAGGCACTCCTTATCATGTGAGCAGTCCTTAGTACATAAGCAGTCCTTAGTACTTAAGCAGTCCTTAGTACGTAAGCAGTACTTAGTACATAAGCAGTCCTTAGTACATAAGCAGTCTTTAATACATAAGCAGTCATTAGTACATAAGCAGTCATTAGTACTTAACAGTCCTTGTACGTAGGCAGTCCTTAGTACGTAGGCAGTCCTTAGTACATAAGCAGTCCTTAGTACATAAGCAGTCCTTAGAACATAGGCAGTTCTTAGTACGTAAACAGTCCTTAGTATATCAGCAGCCTTTAGTACATAAGCAGTTCTTAGTACGTAAGCATTCCTTAGTATGTCAGCAGTCCTTAGTACATAAGCAGTCCTTAGTTTGTAGGCAGTCCTTAGTAAGTAAGCAGTCCTTAGTTTGGCGGCAGTCCTCAGTACAAAAGCAGTCATTAGTACTTTGGCAGTCCTTAGTACTTAAGCAGTCCTTAGTACATAGGCAGTCCTTAGTACCTAAGCAGTCCTTAGTACATAGGCACTCCTTAGTACGTAAGCAGTCTTTAGTACATAGGCAGTCCTTGGTATGTAGGCAGTCCTTAGTATGTTGGCAGTCCTTGGTACGTAGGCAGCCCTTAGTATGTCAGCAGTCCTTGGTCTGTAGGCAATCCTTAGTACGTAAGCAGTCCTTAGTATATAAGCAGCCCTTAGTATGTCAGCAGTCCTTTGTACGTAAGCAGTTCTTAGTATGTAGGAAGTTTTTAGTTTGTAGGCAGTCCTTAGTATGTAAGCAGTCCTTAGTACATAAGCAGTTCTTAGTACATAAGCAGTCCTTAGTATGTAGGTCCTTAGTATGTCAGAAGTCCTTAGTACATAAGCAGACTTTAGTACATAGGCAGTCCTTAGTATGTAGGCAGTCCTTAGTACGTAAGCAGTCCTTAGTACATAATCACTCCTTAGTACATAGGCAGTCCTTAATATGTAAGCAGTCCTTAGTAGTCAGCAGTCCTTAGTATGTAGGCAGTCCTTAGTACGTAAGCAGTCCTTAGTATGTAGGCAGTCCTAAGTATGTCCACAGTCCTTAGAACATCAGCATTCCTTAGTACATTGGCAGTCCTTAGTACTCAAGCAGTCCTTAGTATGTAGGCAGGCTTTAGTACGTAGGCAGTCCCTAGTACAGAGGCAGTCTTTAGTACGTAGGCAGTCCTTAGTACGTAGGCAGTCCTTAGTACGTAAGCAGTCCTTAGTACGTAAACAGTCCTTAGTATGTAGGCAGTCCTTAGTTAATTAGAGTCCTTAGTACGTGGGCAGTTCTTAGTACATAGTAAGTCCTTAGTACAAAAGCAGTCCTTAGTACGTAAACAGTCCTTAGTACGTAGGCAGTCCTTATACGTAAGCAGCCTGAGAACATTGGCAGTACTTAGTACGTAGGCAGTCCTTAGTACGTAGGCAGTCCTTAGTACGTAGGCAGTCCTTAGTACGTAGGCAGTCCTTAGTACTTAAGCAGTCCTTAGAATGTAAGCAGTCCTTAGTATGTGAGCAGTCCCTAGTATGTAGGCAGTCCTTAGTATGTAAGAAGTCCTTAGTTTGTAGGCACTCCTTATATGTGAGCAGTCCTTAGTACATAAGCAGTCCTTAGTACTTAAGCAGTTCTTAGTACGTAAGCAGTACTTAGTACATAAGCAGTCCTTAGTACATAAGCAGTCTTAATACATAAGCGATCATTAGTCATAAGCAGTCATTAGTACTTAAGCAGTCCTTGGTACGTAGGCAGTCCTTAGTACGTAGGCAGTCCTTAGTACGTAGGCAGTCCTTAGTATGTAGCAGTCCTTAGTACATAGCAGTTCTTAGTACATAAGCAGTCCTTAGTATGTAGGCAGTCCTTAGTATGTCAGAAGTCCTTAGTAAACATAAGCAGACTTTAGTACATAGGCAGTCCTTAGTATGTAGGCAGTCCTTAGTACATAAGCAGTCCTTAGTACATAATCAGTCCTAGTCATAGGCAGTCCTTAAGACGTAACAGTCCTTAGTAGTCAGCAGTCCTTAGTATGGTAGGCAGTTCTTAGTACATAGTCAGTCCTTAGTACAAAAGCAGTCCTAGTAGTAAACAGTCTTAGTACGTAGGCAGTCCTTATACGTAAGCAGTCCTTAGTACATTGGCAGTCCTTAGTACGTAGGCAGTCCTTAGTCCGTAGGCAGTCCTTAGTACTTAAGCAGTCCTTAGAATGTAAGCAGTCCTTAGTATGTGAGCAGTCCTTAGTATGTAGGCAGTCCTTAGTACATAGGCAGTCCTAGTATGTAAGAAGTCCTTAGTCTGTAGGCACTCCTTATTATGTGAGCAGTCCTTAGTACATAAGCAGTCCTTAGTACTTAAGCAGTCCTTAGTACATAAGCAGTACTTAGTACATAAGCAGTCCTTAGTACATAAGCAGTTCTTAGTACGTAAGCATTCCTTAGTATGTCAGCAGTCCTTAGTCTTAGTTCATAAGCAGTCCTTAGTATGTAGGCCAGTCAGTATGTAGGCAGTCCTTAGTAAGTAAGCAGTCCTTAGTATGTCGGCAGTCCTTAGTACAAAAGCAGTCATTAGTACTTTGCAGTCCTTAGTACTTAAGCAGTCCTTAGTACATAGGCAGTCCTTAGTACCTAAGCAGTGCTTAGTACATAGGCACTCCTTAGTACGTAAGCAGTCTTTAGTACATAGGCAGTCCTTGGTATGTAGGCAGTCCTTAGTATGTTGGCAGTCCTTGGTACATAGGCAGCCCTTAGTATGTCAGCAGTCCTTGGTCTGTAGGCAATCCTTAGTACGTAAGCAGTCCTTAGTATATAAGCAGCCCTTAGTATGTCAGCAGTCCTTAGTACATAAAGCAGGTTCTTAGTATGTAAGAAGTTTTTAGTTTGTAGGCAGTCCTTAGTATGTAAGCAGTCCTTACTATGTCAGCAGTCCTTCGTACATAAGCAGTCCTTAGTACGTAGGCAGTTTTTAGTATGTAAGCACTCCTTAGTACGTAAGCAGTCTTTAGTACATAGGCAGTCCTTGGTATGTAGGCAGTCCTTAGTATGTTGGCGTCCTTGTCCATAGGCAGCCTTAGTATGTCAGCAGTTCTTGGTCTGTAGGCAATCCTTAGTACGTAAGCAGTCCTTAGTATATAAGCAGCCCTTAGTATGTCAGCAGTCCTTAGTACATAAGCAGTTCTTAGTATTAGGAAGTTTTTAGTTTGTAGGCAGTCCTTAGTATGTAAGCAGTCCTTACTATGTCAGCAGTCCTTAGTATGTGAGCAGTCTTAGTCTGTAGGCAGTCCTTAGTACATAGGCAGTCCTTAGTATGAAGAAGTCTTAGTTTGTAGGCACTCCTTATTATGTGAGCAGTCCTTAGTACATAAGCAGTCCTAGTAGTACTTAAGCAGTCCTTAGTACATAAGCAGTCTTTAATCATAAGCGATTCATTAGTACATAAGCAGTCATTAGTACTTAAGCAGTCCTTGGTACGTAGGCAGTCCTTAGTATGTAGGCAGTCCTTAGTACGTAGGCAGTCCTTAGTATGTAAGCAGTGCTAAGTACATAAGCAGTTCTTAGTACATAAGCAGTTCTTAGTATATAGGCATTCCTTAGTATGTCAGAAGTCCTTGGTACATAAGCAGACTTTAGTACATAGGTAGTCCTTTATTGTAGGCAGTCCTTAGTACATAAGCAGTCCTTAGTACATAATCAGTCCTTAGTACATAGGCAGTCCTTAATACGTAAGCAGTCCTTAGTATATAAGCAGCCCTTAGTATGTCAGCAGTCCTTAGTACATAAGCAGTTCTTAGTATGTAGGCAGTTTTTAGTTTGTACGGCCAGTCCTTAGTATGTAAGCAGTCCTTACTATGTCAGGCAGTCCTTAGTACATAAGCAGTCCTTAGTACGTAGGTTAGTCCTAAGTATGTCCACCGTCCTTAGAACATCAGCATTCCTTAGTACTTTAGCAGTCCTTAGTATTAAGCAGTCCTTAGTATGTAGGCAGGCTTTAGTACGTAGGCAGTACTTAGTACAGAGGCAGTCTTTAGTACGTAGGCAGTCCTTAGTACAT
>WOFM01001912.1:0-27909 GCA_011428145.1 Ericerus pela
ACCCACGGCCACGACTGAAAAACACGAACCATGTCCCATTTGCAAAGGGAGGCAACTCCAAATTGTTGCCCCCCGACCGGCTCAGCCTACCAGAATTTGTGGACCCGATGTCAGCGTGGAACGATAATATTTTTAAATCTGCATACCTCGGAAATCCATGGAATTACTTACGTACTGCCACTCTGCTTTAGGTACAGTTCAGGAACCACATCACCGAATTATTGCCCATTGCCTTTTTAAATAATTAACACATTTTTTCAAAAATATCAAATGTAATGAACCAAGGAAAAATAAAGTACAAAACACGTTGCTCCAAGAGCATTAGAAAACGAAGTGAAGTTTTTAGGTGTCAGAGTTTCCCTCCGAGATTTAAAAAAAAGAAGAAGTATTGCATATAGAATATTATAGAAGATTCGGCGGAAGAAAAAAAGGAAGGAGAAAAAATATATGTACCGGGTTTGAAGATAAGAAATAGGTGAGTGAAATGAAAAGAGCCGAGAGATGAAGCATGAACAGATCATGTAAAATTTTGAATATTCGTGAAAACAGTGCAGAAATGATCGAAACATGAAGTGAATGACCGTGGTAGAATAAAAGAGAGAAGAAATATGTGTGAGAGAGAGACAGAGGTGCGATAAGAAAGATGCAAGAAAGTGAAAAATGACATGAATAAACCACGGTAATGTTGTAGATGAAAATATAATTTATTTAAAATCAGTTGAAAATAGAAATTACAAATTTGAAAAATGGGTGGTAGCCTCATGCGTCATTACTGACATAAATAGTGACATAGATATGACACCCTTGTGAAGAAAGTGGATTTTGTGTCACAATCTGGTCATTGTTGAGGTATAAACATGACACTTATACATGACAAGTATATGGTATACTTGTGATAAGTTGTAAATAGTTCCTAAGTGAATCACTGCAGTCACAACTCTGCTGAATTTTCTGCAGACATATGTGACACCTTCATAGCACATTACATTTGAGCCACCAACAATTTATTTTGTGACAATTCAGTTGAAGGTTGCAAAAAAGTCATATGACTGTCACTACTGGCATAAATAGTGACATAGATATGACACTCTATTGGAGGAAGTCGTTTTTATGTTAAGTTTGGTCATTATGGAGGCACAAATGTAACATTTACCCATGACAAGTATATGGCATACTTGTGATAAGTTGTAAACAGTACCTAAGTGAATCACTGCAAAGTCACAACTTTACTGAATTTTCTGCAGACATATGTGACACCTTCATAGCACATCACATTTGGGCCACCAACTATTTATTTTGTGACAATTCAGTTGAAGGTTGTAAGAAAGTCATATGACTGTCACTATTGGCATAATTAGTAACACAGATATGGCATACTTGTGAAGGTATTGTCTTTGTGTCACAATCTGGTCATTATTGAGGCACAAACATGACACATATCTATGATGAGAATGTCACATGCTTATTGTAAGTTGTAAACAGTTTCTAATTAAATCAATTCAAAGTCACAATGCTGCTAAATTTTTTACAGACATATGTAACACGCTTGTAGTAGGTCACATTTACGCCACCAGTAATATATTTTTGGGACAATTCAGGTCAATGTTGCAAGAAAATCATATGACTGTCATTACTGGCATAAATAGTCACATAGATATGATACCTTTTTCAAGTAAGTGATTTTCATGTCACAATGTAGTCATTAAACAGGCACAAACATTACACTTACTCTTCACAAGTATGTGACATACTTGTGATAAGTTGTAAACAGTGCTTAAGTGAATCACTCCAGTGTCACAACTCTGCTAAAGTTTCTACTGATATGTGACACCCTAGCAGCAAATCACATTTGGGCCACCTAGTTTAGTTACATGTCACATAAATATAAAATGACATTGGTGAACACTTGCCACATAATCATTGAATAATTGTCACATCTATTGTCCATAAAATTTTTCTACAAAAATCACATTTTTGTCACATATATGGCTCAAGTACACCAGTTAAGTATGTATAGATTGACACGTGTAAAGTCATTAGAATGTCACAAAAGATTAATATGCATATGCCATAAATATTGTCCTAAATTTGTCGCAATTTTATCACATACATGCCTAAATATGAACTGACGAAGTAATGATTTGAAAATGACACGTCACATGTGTACCACATCAAGTCACTCGTCACTGATGTGACATTAAATAATGTCACCCAAGAGTTTTATAGAAAGAAGTCACAAAATGACAAGATGACCCATCTGTGACGTGTCACATCACAAATCTTTGCAAATTGGGAAGGTGATAGAGACATTAGAGTACCTTATCGTCAAACCAGGCACTATCCAAAATTTAGAATTTTACAGGAGCAACGAAAAACGTTTAGCAGTCTTTAAAATGAATTGTGGAACAGCGAATCAAGTGTAAACGATAGATGAGGTTGTAGGCTTGCAGTCAACAGTATTAAAAATTCCACTTCCCCATCAACGGGGGGACAGGGGACTGCCAAAAATGCACGGTGCCTGTTTTGACTCCAACCTGAGGGAAAAAATCTACTCACTGCCCTGTAAAATAGTGTATTATGCCCAATTTCACTCTCAACTTTACGTGAATAGCATATGTAACCTTTCCTGTGAATATTAGAACAAAAAAAATATTAGAAATACGTCAGGGGTTTATTTTTCACAAATTAATGTCAATAATCATACAATAAAGTTTTCTGGCTCTTCATAAAATTGGCACTCCTTATGTTCCAGCTCCTCTAAATCGTATGTTGTTTTACTGCTGCCCAATGCATGACTGTAAAATTGCAGATTAGGCCTTTTTCCCCATTCATCGCCAAAATGTTTTATCAACAATTGATGAACATCATTCTTCTTTTCGGATGATAAAACATTCGAAATTGGTACCACCGGAATTTCTACATTACCTGAGAGCTTTTTATTTTTTTTTAGAAGAGTACTGCCTATCTGAAATGCATCAAATCCATAGTGCACCTCACCACGTACAAATACATTATTTTTTTCTCCTTTCTCCAGCAAAAGTCTTTTACATGATTTAATACCAAAAGGCCACTTATCGGTTGGCTTCATGTACAGTTTCGAGACAGTTCTAAAGTCGTAAATTGTGACAGTTTCTGGGATGTATAACACATCAGCATGTTTTTTGATTATATTCAAAATTTTTTCCGGTTGGATGATGTAAGCTTGCTTCTTCAGTTCACGTTCAATATTACCAAAAACGCAATCTGGGTTTATATAACTATGCCCAGTCACTGGGAAAATTAAAGCCAGGTTCTTAATATTTGGAGGGGCAAATCGATTTAACCAATTCATGCACATGAACAGCATGATGCTGTTTTTGTTTTGTCCTGCGCAGCCGTCTGCCACAAGCCTTATTGACTTATACTGGGAAAAATCGATTTTTTGCAAAATGTGAAACACACATGAGGCGATGGTGTTCAAATCCTTGGCAAACTGTGTCTCAAACCAACAAAATGATTTAACATTTGTCAGTGTTAATGGGCACCCCGATGGACCAATCACAATAGTAAAATTATACAAGTAAAGTTGGCGTGAATAATACGCCGAACTATCTGGAACTTCTGGTAATGGTTGGTTTTTTTCGCAGTCGAATGCTATAATGCAGACACCATCTGAATCGTCTTTGGCCAAGTCATAGAAAGTTCTTGCACGTTTTTTATGCAGCGCTCTCTGCACTTGCAAATCCTGCTTCTCCTGAATGTCTGAAAGAATCAGAACAAAACAAAATATTATTAATACAAAATCGACTGTACATCATGTACCGTATTCATTCAGAACATTATCCTTACCTTTTGTCATTCGGATGCGTTCTCTCAAACTGATGCAAAGAGAACATGCATCGGTTACTGGTGATCCAAATCCAAGATTGAAGTGTCTGACAAACACGAAACAGAAATAAGATGATTTTACATCTTCAGCAAAATGTGTTCCAGCGCGACTGGTTCTGTACAATTGGTACATCTCAATATTTAAATCCGATGAAAGGTAATTTCGTTTTATCTTACTTCGGCAGTAATGTGACTCTTTCACAGGGAAAAGCTTAATGAATGCCCTTATATCGTCTTTCAGTAGTTTGTATTTTGAGGCTTGTCGAAAACCTCCTCGACGATCTGACAAGAATCCATCATTGTACATTTTTTGGGCTAATAAATTCAATCGATTCTTAGAAATTCCAGTTAAGCGGAGGAATGCAGAAAAGCACACTGGAATACGTTCCTTCTGACAGTTACTCACGTAATATTTGACAGTGTAAGCACTTGGTGAACGTTTTTCATTGGCAGCTTTCACATAATGCCGTTTCACATTTTCACACACCATATGTTGAACCAAGAATTGATCCTGAACTGTTTTCACTGGTTCACGGTATAAGCATTGGTGAAAGTTCTTTATGTCAATCAACGTTAGCTGCTGACATTTATAACGGTTTGCGAACCTGTTAGCATGGGTGCAATTTGGTTTGAAGGGCCCAAAACTTGCACAGTGCCTAAAAGTACCACACACAATAATTTATTTCAATTAAAATCACTACGTCTTCATCATTATAGGGCGTTATTTTCTTGTTAAGATAACACTTACCTTTCAACCTTCTCCACATTCTTCTTCCAATTTTCTGGATTACGTATCCTTTTACGTGAACTTCCAGAACTTTCAGTGGCCATGTTCATGTCTACATTAAAGCAACTAATACAATTAAAATAATGAGTGTTCTTTCATTTGTAAAAAACGGAACTAGAATTCTCAATGAAAACAATTAATTTCGTGATAACGCAAACTGGGCGATAAGTTACTCTTGGATTGTGCCTGTTTTGATTCTATAGCTGACTTTCATGGCGATTTACACAAAACTGGACAGCGTAGTCACAGCCTCGTTTTGTGACAGTGTAGGGCTACTCACGGACTATAAATTTCCGTAAAAACATGAGTTTCAAAAAAAAGTGGATATAGCCTGGTTTGACTATAAGGTACTCAATTTAGTCAAACGACAATTTTTGGCATACATATAAGTAAGAGTAGGTATAAAGATGTCAAAAAGAAATTTCTCAAGGTCAAAACTTACAGATTATAAAAGACATATTATTATTTCAGGGCAAGTGAGTTTTCTAAAATTGGCCCAATTGTCGATATATAAGAGAAAAACGTGTGTGAAGTGATTGGATAGTACATACACATATATATAAAAAGAATACTAATGAACATATTTACATGAATTGGATGTTTTTGGGGGCTGGGCAAAATACGAATGTTTAAAAGTAATTTATTGAGAAGTATATATATGAGGTATTTTGATGTCATGGCCGAGTTATTTTAAGGTTACAAGTAAGGAATCAGTTTGGAAGATATGCGACCAGATTGAGCGACCTGTGGATACCCAAGGATGGATGGAGAAGTATATCCTCATCCCGGGAGTTTATTTAAGGTAAGGCACATTACTATCTGGCCGAGGCTCCAACCTGTGGTCCACCCTTACATACTTGCAGGGCAGGTTTTTGTCGCCTATGATGATGTAACCATTGTCTTGCCCTGGGGGATAAATATATGTATGTTGTACTTTGCCGCAAAATCTCTACCTAGATTAATGGATTCGCAAAGATTAGAAACTATTCCTACCTCCAGGTTTACATTTTGACCATGGGGTGTGACCAAGGTCGTAGGTAACAACTGGTCAAACCAATATGGTTCTTGCCCGCAGATCCTCCACTCAAAAACGGATTCGTACCTTTTAGCAAGCTGCCTGCGTTTGGGCCTTCGCCTCATTGCTAAAAGGACGTTTTCCGCTTACCAAGTATTTGGCTTTGGGGTTGTAATGTACCTAGCGTGTTTTATCACCTCGGATGTAACGCTTGAAAATGACTGACCTCTTGATCATGTCAGACTCTACTTGAGAGTGGTCTTCCAACAGACAACCAAGAGGGGTGGATTGGTGAGGGTTTTGCCTGGAATTAGAGGCAGATTCCACAACTCAGTAATTTTTTTCAATGACCGAAACAAAATGTTTTATTGAATCAGAATGGGGGTTGTCTTCCCTTTGTCCCACGGTTTCTACAGAATGTAGTCTCGAACTACTTGACCTGATTGTGGCGACGTTGGGATTATAACTTTCTGAGGTCTTCTGATTTTGGTCAAACCTACTATGTCTATGGTGAAAATAGTATGAGGGGGGGTGTAGGTTTAAGGGGTGTAGAAGACAACAGAGTTTGCGATGTCAAGCAACCAAGGTTGCTCAAATTCGCAGAATTGTTTTTATTGGCTGTTACCGAAATATGGCACTGATTTTGAGTGTGTGTGTGCGTGTGTGTGTGTGTGTGTGTGTACAAATTGTGAAGTCGTAGTGGAGTTAATGACAATGGAGGGAGATGGAGCAATTGAATTTTGGTTCGTTGTCACTACCGGTGATTGTTTTTTCAGTTTTGGAATGATTGGTAGGTTAGGAAATGCTACCAGCCCTAAATAAAAATGATCTTGACAACCAGAGGTGCTTGGTCAGTCGGGGCTGTTTGGTTCGATGATGCTTACATCCTTTGGTGATAACACCCCAGTAGCAACTCTAATGTCCGCAAAAATAAAGTTGTGGTCAGATGTGGCAAGGGGTCTAGTTTGTGCAGCTTTTTCCTTGTCAGCATCTTTCCTAATGCCACAAGTCAACGCGCTTGCTTCAGGAGCCTTCTGCACGCGATCCAAAAATCAGAGATTTGTTCCTATTCGAAGCCTAATGAGATAGCAATGCATGCATGCCAAATTAACCCTCTTTACGCCGCACTTTAAGCCCTGGATCATTCTTCCAAGTCTGCTTTGAGGCATGTTCTCTTTGGTATGTTTGATATGACAAAATGTGTGATTTTGTAACTATTTTCCAAAGAATTTGCTGTTTAATATAGAAAGAGTATGGCACTAAGGGTCGAATACCAAAAAGATCCTAAGGTAACTACAATTTTTTAAGAATTACTTACTCCTACGTGGTTCAAGTCGAAATTAAAATCCCTCGTTAGTCAGCAAAGTAGGTATAAATCACAAAAATCTGTGAATTTTCAGTGAGAAGAAAAATGTTGAAAAAAGACTTGATGTTTCCATTTCGTATATTTGCTTGACTAATTTCAGTCAGAAATGTAATGTTTTTGAGTGCCCTTCATTATTTTATCCAAGTCCGTGAAATCAATCCAGTCAAAATCGATGATCAATTAATAACTATGTAAAAAGGGGCTACGAAAAAATCTGCTTTTCTCACCACTTCAATTTGAAGTTACATCTTATGTCAAGAGTAGGTTTTTCCTTGGTCGTACTCGGTTATACGCATATTTCAGGTTTAGCGAACCACTCATGAAGCGCACCATATAATACCTAAAGTTACATTAATTCCTAGACAAATACATAAAACCTGGCAAATACAATTAATTCACCAATTTATCCTATTTTACTGAAATTATTTTGTTAGTCTAGTATGTAAAAAATTTATGAAATTGACTGTCTTAGCCGTTTAGGTATAGTGGAAGGTTAAATGAGGTGAATTTTTATTTTTATTTTTTGAAAACGGACTTTAGGTATCTTGTTCTTTTAGATGTAGTGGGAAGTTTAAAGTTTTTTAAAATATCCAATTGTTTTGATAAGTACATCAAAAGTTCATAAATGGATCAAATGTGCACCATATTGGTAAATTTACACCTAATTTAAAAAAAACTTACGTTTCCACTTTGATGGACAATGATATTGAACCCATCTAAGTACATGAGTGTGATATTAGCCTACTTCACACTTCTATATTGCCAACATAAGACGCAGCCTAATATGGTTGCATTGATGACAGCGTTCATATTTTCAATGATCCCTGAGCTTTACACAAATTGTTAACGCGAAAAATGGCAGCATAAATGTTAGCCTTTGTTTTTTAATTAATCATCAAAAATTAGGTAAATATTTGGAGCTGGGAAAAACAATGGCATATCTATAGGCGTTCCATTTTCAGTTGATTGCCAAAAATTATGGCGGCATTGTGAGCCACCAAAAATGGCATAGTATACGTGAGTGTTTGTTTCTACCTCCACCTCCTGATTGTTTCTTGAAATCAAAATTTATTATTAATTTTTCATAGAAAACCTGCTTCAAAATAATAATATGCTACGTCTTAATGAAAGAATAATTTATTGGCATGCAGCCCACACCAGTTGATTTCATTTTTCTTGGATCCCCGTTTTACGTATTTTTATCCCTTTATCACAGTTTTCAGTGGAGTAAGAGCACTAGCCTACCTGACATCGATGCGCCCATAAAACACAACTAAATTGTGGAGTATAAATATCCCCCACGTATAAATGCAAAAGGTGGGGTAGGTGCAACTTCTAATATGTTAATCTGGGGTTTGTACTTAACAAAACGATGTAGTTCAAGAATGTAGTTCAAGTTAGCTTGCTAATTTTTTTTTTTGTAAGATCTGAAAGAACTATTATTCTAATATGGATAGAAATAATTTAACATAATGTAGGTACTTACATGAATATTCAAATTGGAGGTGTTGATTTGCGATGAAAGCTAAAAACATTGATACTAGGCACTCTCAAATGCAGAATCCTCAAATGAGAATCTTCACAAGGAACAATATTATTACTTGAAAATGATCTCCACATGCGTGTGATGTGATCAGTACCACACATTAATGGTGTATACTCTCTCGCATTTGTATAACACAATATGCACAGCCTGGCGTTTCGTAAGTCATCTAAAAATAATACAATAATTAATATATGGCATTCCAAAGCAAAAGGGTAAGTATTAGGTGCTACCTTCATTTTCATCTTTGCCTACCAGTACCACCTAAAGATTGCCCATTACCCCCACCAACATATACTTACATCGTAATACGCCTAAATGGATTATTAGATTGCAGTTGTTGTGATTTTGTATGATTGAATTTTCAATATTTTTAGGATCATTTCTACAAGCCATCTTAGGATTTATGCAGATATTTTCTAATTTTTTATTTCTTATTTCTAGTGGGTCTTCAATTTTCCAAAAGTAGATTTGAGGATGTATTTCCTGAGAAAGTACCAATTTTTTCTATTTAAAAATTAATATTATATAGTTGTTTGTTTGAAGATTTCTGTGCTCCCAATGATTCCGTTACTTCAAGTTAAAAAATTCATTGTGGTTAAAAAAAACACTGAAATATCAGCATAATGAATAAAAGTTGTTGAATTTTTGAAGTCTTACACATTCTCTCAGACAACCTCTGTTTAATTTAAAAAAAAAAAACAAATTAATTCTCAACAAATGGTAATTTTTCTTGGTTTGGCTTTGGTATCACCAACACCTGTTGCAATATTTGCTTCATTGTCTACAAATTTGAACTACAGCTGTTGTTTTTCGAGGGCTCTACTTCCAAGTTTAAAAATATTTTGTAACTGTAAATCTTTTCTTCGTTTTTCTACTATCTTATTCGTAATGTATAAAAAAGAATATTTTATAGCATTAACTCGCTTAACATTCACTAAATATAATGGTGTAATTTTAATATGTAAACAGTCAGGTATCGTAACATTCTACAACAAAATTAAAGTTGAGATGTACGTCTCCCCAGCAGTTGGCTGTTCGGTGTGATGAGTTAGTTATTTGAAAAAATGTTTCTGATGCCAGTTGGACTGGTTATTGTTGTTTAAAAAGTGTGCTAGTGGTTACCAATACTGCAGCCAACCGTCCGCATTGGAATAATATTTATTTCGTATGAAGCTAAAGTCAAAAAAACGTGAATAAAAGCTTATCTTTCAAAAACGCGTTTTTAATGTAAAATTATTTTACCTTTAGGTTTCTACCGTATACTCTTGATAATGTTTCATTGAAATGCCACCACATCCACCACTGCTTCTTCACCAATACAGTTTGTTTTTACTATTAAGGTAGATAATTTTAGAAAGCTGGTAAATTGAATGCATCTATTGTTAAATTTGTTTAACTGACATCTACGTTCCTCTGTATATGATTGGAAAATACCGAACATTGAATAAAGTTCTTTATCCAGCTCACAACTAGTATGTGAACAGTGTTAAAAATTTACTAATTTTATTTTCCTTATTCCATTTTTGCAGTTGTATTTATGTTTGTAAAAAATTAGAAAATATTTCATTCTTAAAATCAGGTATTGTAAGTCTCAATGAAAAAATCTGCTGATTGCTGGGCGTTTTCTTCATGAAAATGACTGTGATGTCTCTATTCTTGAACACGGGCTCATTTTTTTTTTGTGTTTTATCAGTAATTTTTTGTCAGTAATTACTAATCTGTAAATTAGAGATGAAAAAATATTTTTAGAAGAAGGTAGGTTGAAAATGTTTAAAACAGCTAGCACAAAAGAAGAAAAAATGTTATAAAAACTAACAAAATTGTTCTATATTATTATAATCTTTTTGGTAATGGTGGTTTATTCCTTCACTCACTACGACCACCCCCTCAAAAAAATATGAAAAAAGCCACTATTTCCTGTTATTTTTTCTTTTATCAACCCATGGCCCATCTTTAAAAAAAAAAGCTGTATATATGCGACTGAAGAAAGAGGAACTAATTTTAGTTCCAGAAATTTTGGTATGATATCTTTGGTTGAATACGAATTTTTGATTTCTTGGAAAATTGTTTACCATGAAAGGATAACATTGATAGAGTTTGAGAGAAGTGAGGGTGGTTAGTGGCCCCTCTAGAACCAAGGACTACAGCTAAGCATCACCCCATTGTTGAAAATACTTGAATATTTTTTCCAGATTCTATGCTGTGTCTGAAAGTATGACTTTATTAAATTAGGGTGATGACTGGTTTTGAGAGGTGAAAAATAATGAAATAATTAACATGTTTGGAATCATTGAAAAGATTTGATTTACCTTCGCATTTCCTTTCCCAAGAAGAGACATCTGTTTTTGAATTTTGAAAAATTTCTGTGAAACGTCATGAATAACCCGGCTTAGACATACCCAGAAGTAATTATTTATTTTAGGATTATTTTGTTATTCAAAAAGAAATGTTTTGAATTTTGTCCATTTTATAACGCTGCAGACTTTTTCTTTAAAAAGTTATGAAATATTATTTGCGGCGGAGCCAAATTTTTGAAGAATGTAGAAAGGTTATAAAAATTTTTGTTTTTGAAATTCGATTATAGTTATACCTACCCGAAAAGTGACATCTTGGTATTAAGAATTTTCTTTAATGTTTTTTTAGTAAAATTTATACATCATGAAGAAATTAATTTGATAAAATGTTCTAGAATTGTTTTCCAAATCTAGATACTCGGAGTTTTGCTCAGTTTTACCTGTCAATTAGAATGGTCCACCTCAAAATAAAATAATATTCTTCTGTTTATCTCATATTTCATTCAATAATTTTTTAATGGGAGATCTCTTATTTGTTTCTACTATTAATTAGATTTTAATTACTGCATAATATTTAAAGAGCAGTGACGATTTTTTGAAAATTTTTCACTGAAATTATATTGACTGATGAGCGAAAGCTTTTTTTTTTCTTCAATAATAGCTTGATGAAATATATCAATAATTTAAAGTTGTATCGAATACATTTAAAAGCGTTAAAACATATTTGTGGTTTCATTTGATGGTATTTAATTTCGTTGTTAACAGATTTTGTAAATTTAATCTTATCAGTGTTGTATCCTGTTATATTTCTAGTTGAAATTACTAATTCTCAAACTTACAATAATAAGAAGTCAGTATTCACGAAGTTTTGCTGAAATTAATTTCCGATTTGTGCTTATCCTGCATCTCTGAGAAATCCTCCACGCTATCATCCAGAAATTCATGACTGTCCGAGTTTCATCACTTTCTAATTTAATTCAAATGTGAATACATTCAAATGTTGAGAAATTGTGAAGATTAATAGCAGGACTTTCAATTATTATAGCTTACTATTGAATTCAGTTCTGGACGTTGGTCAGAAAATGTTGTAGACTCCATAATTCAGTGATAGTTGAAACATAGTGAAATATAGTTATTCCTAAACAACAAATTGTGTAATATAATGATAAATATCATTCATGAAAAGGATATTGCAGCCCGAGAGTGTTTGTTTTATCACCCTGTTTCAATTGGAACAGTCATGTTGAATGTAACAATTATTCATTGATTATGTTTGTAAATTTAGTACTTGAAAAATGTTTTTACATTTCTTGTCCTTCACATATTATGTGTATGGAATCTGTAATGGAAAAAAAAAAAGAGATTGAAAGTGGTTGAAAATTCTTCGTGCAGCCTACACTATCAATATGAAAGTTGTTCAATGTAAATTTATCGTTATTTGTGATAAATTTTAGTTACCTATATTCATTTGTGTCTTAGATAAAAGTTTCTTTCTTGTAACTCAAAAAGAATTGTTAACCTCATCAAAATTACAATATGTTCAAATTATTAATGTGTAAACATTCTTTTCTTACAATGAAACTGGTAATTTGCTTCCTGAAATTCTCTAAATAATCTTCATGACTGCGTATTTTTTCCTTATAATTTTACTTGATAAACACCTTTGCTTTTATGTAATTTAAGCCAGGCTATATAATAAGTTTGTTATTTGTCGAATTTAAGAAAAACAAATTATAAAAAGAAGGGAAGAAAAATAGAAAGAAAAAAATAGAAGAAAAATATAAAAAGTATAATCAACAAAAAATACAAAAATAAATGAAAAAAAAGTATAAAAAATAAAAAAAAATATATAAAAAAGTGAAAATTAAATAAAAGATAAGTAAAAAAAGGATGCGAATGTGGAAAAAAAAAGAAAAAAAAAAGAAAAGAAGTTAATAAAACTAATGTAGATGAATTAGAGAAGTATTATGAATTTATTACTGTATTTAGTTTTAAATTAGAAATAATTCACTTTATTTGTTTCGTGGTTTCTATTTTAGCATATTTTCATTTTTTTACATTCATCAAATAATGTTTATTTGTTTAAATTAATTTAAATTTGAATCTCAAATTCTATTTTATATGCTCAGCAAAATTATCTGGAAGATTTTTGTCTGATTATTGCTGTAAAATATTCGTCAAAACTCTGTAAGTTCTTCAATAACTTGAAATTTATGACGTGATATAAAAAAACTTTGAATAGAGTACTTATGAAAAATCTTGATAATCTAAGTGGAAACAGGTAAGCTTGAAGTGGACCATTCAATAACGACAGTAATAGCCTGCATTAATTGTACGATGGAATTATTCTCCTCAAAATGATCAGGTAAATTTTATCCAGCGTTGGAAAAAAGTAAAACATCCTTAGGAGAATCAGTCATTCTTATGTACCAATTTTCTAATAGAAATGCTCTCGAATTGATAGCCACTGAACAATTCATGACATTAGGTGTGTAAAAAAATTTCTATTTTGAAAGTATTTTCAGCTTCGCGTTTGTGACCACTTCAGCTTAGTAATTCTTTTCATATTGATGTTCACAGATTTCTGTGACCTTTTTTTTTGATACTGGATTGATATTGAAACTATAAATCAACAATCCATTTGAGCTTTCAAGTTTTGGGGATGTTTGTATGTTTATACCTTTGTATAACATTGAAAAATCTAGAAATGAGAGCTTTACCCATTGAATTGCCGATATCAACCTTGAAAAGTATAGTAAAATAAGGTATCTCAATTATTCAGTTCTACCATCTTAGATGTGAATATTTTCCAGCAATTAAAGTTTATTTGGAGATTGCATACTGAAAAGAAATATCCCTTAATCATTTGTATCTGGATTCATGGCAATTAGAAAATGAAGGTTTACCGAAGTTTTTTTATAGACAATGAGACACCGATAACAAAAAGACTTGAAAGACTGGTACTGAAAGGTCCTTCCTCTATGGTTTGCTTACCTGTTGTCTTGCTTCAATTATACCGCCTAAAAAATGCTCTCTGAACAATAAATTAATGAGTTATGACAAGAAGTGGTTGAGGTTTTTAGAAATTAATAAAAGTAATTATTGTTTTTTATAATATCCGAATTAACAAAAAATTTTATTCACGAAATATTTTTTAAATGCCAACAATAATAAAATACGTCGTTGAAATCATGGTATACCTTACATCATATATGAATCACAAAAACACAGTTAATAGACGGGTAACTAAAGGCTTAAATTTTCTTTTGCCTCTATATTGTAGATGGATTTACAGATTCTCCATTCAGGTCATTTTCAGTTAGTTTCTGGCCATGAATAACAACTTCTGGGAGAAGTGTTGGCTGCAAAAAAAAAATAAAATTAAAAATTAATAATAATTATTATAATAACAGTAATATTAGTGATAATAATAATTATTAACTTAAGAGAAAATTCTTTCAAGAAATTTTCATTATTTTCGACTAAATTAATATTTAAATGGAAAATAACTCTTTTTTTAGTAATTTAAACATGACCTTGTCCTTTAATTACTGGGGAAACGTAGATGTATTATGTTTGGACTTATTCTCTGTACAGTTTGTATCCTAATGATTTCAGAATAGCTTCTCCACTGAAATTTTATGTCATTTCCGCCATTGAAGTCTTTCTTGCCTCTTTTTGCATAGCGTAAAGTCCCGTAGGAAACGAACAGAATCATCCACCAAGTTGAAGTTTGCTTAACCAACATAATGGATGAAATAATGCAAAGTGTTAGTAGGATAGCTTCCCCAGATTGAGTCTTATTTTGAACTAGATGTCACTCCCAACTTTGCCTGCGCTGCACCAGCAATTTGCAATTTCTGTTTGTTTTATCAGTTAATCTAGTTTCGCATTTCCCCCTTCTAGCGCAACATTTTGACAACATGGCAAAACTTGAAACAGCAAATCATGTGTTGTTGTTTTAATAAAAGATGCAACGAACAATGATGTAAAAGAAAAAAGGAGCTAAAATGTACGCATATAGAGAAGGGGAGGGGATACAGGTTCTGAGGATGGCTTCAAACATCCCTTGGAACAACACAAATTTACCATGAAAATTTCCTATAAATCTGTTATGCGTTTTTGAAGTTTATGGAAAATGAACATAGTTGAGGTTTATTAATATAGATAATAATAATTCTAGTTTTCTACTTTACTAGTTCACTGGTGTAGCCAGAGGAATTAGGGTGATAAATCTTTCCTTCGGATTTTTTTAATGTAGAATTTCTCAGAGTAATACCATCATGGCTTTTAATTACTTCATAAATAATAACGATTGGCGTGAAAATCAGAAATTCGTATAACCAAAATGCCCAGAAAATTTTTCCACTCACTAAGCTTACGAAATTATTTTTCACTTTATGAATTCTTCTCCCCTTCAAGATGAATTCGGCATATAGCCGGGTTTGGAAGCTGGAGGTCAATATTTTTAATTAAAATTTTTTGGTCACTCAGGATTGACTAAAGTCTGCCTGCAGTCCCTCCCCCTCCAAAAAAAGTCAAATTTCGCTGCTGGTGGCGAAGGGAAAGGGGAGAAATTTTTTCCCATTCAATCTCTTCTCTCAAGAAAATTTTGGCTATGTCATTATACTAGTTTTTTGGCTATTTTTATCTGTTGAGAACACTCTTTTATAAAAAATAAAGTTGCAAGAATGATAAATTTTATGTTTTGAGATGATTTTTTAGTTGACATTGATTGGATTACCAAGTTATCTTTCCCAATATCTAATTTCTTGAAAAATATTTAATTTTCTGGTTGTTTTAGAAGGAAAGTTGTAGAAGTTTGTGTTTTTAAAGTTCTAAATTTCATTGTTTTGGAAATTCAAGTTTTGTATTCAAGCTTTATTTCTCTCGTCTCTATTCTCATTCAACTTTTCTGTAGGAATGATATTTTTAATCTGAAATACTAAAACTGTATTTTGTAGGTGTGAATTAATCATGTTTGATTTTTAGCTTCTGTTCCATTATCAAGTGATAATCTGATAATACCTCCTTTGACAAAGTTTTTTCCTCAGAAATCGTTTTTATTACAAACTATTCTAAATTCCTCAGATTGGAATTGAAAGCTCCGGATGAAATATGTGTTTTTATCTTTGACTACATAATAAGAAATTAATAAAGAAAAATGATTTCTGGTTAGATATGCCTGCGCTAAATAGACAACCAGAGCGTACCTTTTGACATACTTTGCTTTGTGTTTACATATGCTATCCTTGTGAATTTAAGGGACGTCTTTTTCAGATGTATTCTAAATTTGTGAATTCAAGCAAAACGTCGAAAATATGCAGAAGGTATGCTGCAGTTGTCTACTTTTTTGCTGGCATGTTTTGACATTAAAAAATACATTGGCCTTATGGAGCTTTACTGGTCCAGTACTTTATAGTCAAAAGTTTTTATTCATTTTTTGGAATACCTTTTTGTAAGAACATATGTATTATGAGTTTGACCTTTTAGTCTTTTGTGTAATTATGATATCTATTTCGATTCTGTGTAAATTTTATTTTAATATTTTCATTTCTTATACTTTATAATAATTGTTAACATCCCTCTCAAAATTAGATAGTCAGTATGATAACTTAACCTCGCAAGATTTTTTACACCTTGAATTTTCAACATAACATAACTTTGTATTACCTACAATCCAATAGAAGTAATTTTCGTTTGATGCATTGGATTCACTGTGAGAAGGATATCGAGATTTTTTTTTTTTTTTTTTGCAATTTTTCTAAGGATTTCTGATTTTTACCTAAAGTAATCTTACTCAGATGTACCTGTAAAATTATATTTCTGACTGTTGGTGTTTTTGTCGATTGTGTTGATGATACAATGGACAGCCGGGAAGATGCCAGTTGCCCTATACTTGGGCCAAATGATTCTTGAACTGAAACAACAAAAAACCAAATTGGATTGAAACAAGTGAGATGAGGTTAGAAAATATTGTAGATTGATTTCCAACATACTGGTATTGGCAATGCCACCGGGTTGATCATTTTGATGGTGGTATTTTATGGCATTACCCGTCGATGGCATATCACACCGCCTGAAATTTCGCCACGTTTTGGCCGTGGTTGCTCCACTGGCAGTACTCTTCTACGTCTTTTTGGTAGTTTTGATCGAGCCTATGATGTCAACCAAATGAAGAGTTAGTTGTGGTTACTTGTGAGTGACCTCTAAATCTAATTCTGATCTTGTGTAAGTGGCCTGAAGTACCAGCTATGGCATTTAAGTCTTGACCCATTTCACATTTAAAAAGCTCACTAATCAGAGGAATAAAGAGTAGTGCTGGTTGCATAGGCATGTCCAGTCAAGAGTTTGTTATAATGTATGAACAGAGATAATACTGTCTTTTCTTTTTAAATCGTTATCGTCAAAATAATAATTCTCAGAGAATTTAATAGATTTTTTCTTGTGAATTTCATTATCCCAAGGTGTCTTTGTGTACTTACTTTAATTCCAAATTACTTTGAAACTATGAGTGAAAATTATGTTAAATAACCAATGTTGAGAGAAACCATGTGAGTTGTCAGTTAGTACAAAATAATAGACTTCTTTGGCCAACTTTCATTTAAAGCCCATCACATGAGGTTCAAACCATTATGCATTATCAGAGAGATTATCACATTCATACATTTGAGTTTGAAAACACGAGAATGAATACTTTTACAAATGTAAGAAAGTGAGAATCCAATAACTTTGATTTCATTCACAAATTTCTGTCAGTTATTTGTAATCAAAGGCCATTTTGAAGAGCATAATGAAATTCTTGATACCTATACGTATTGGGTTTCAGTGGTAAATACCAGTGGACAACAATCATGAACTGAGTTGATAATTGATAGCGATTGATACCCCATTACTTCACTAGGTTATCTACTCTCGTCAGTTATCAATTTGGTTTATGATCGCAACTCTGATTTGTTGATGAAGTGATATTACTTGTGTCTTATTCAGAAAAATAGAGATTAAGAGTAAGAAGGCCAACTTGATATTTTAAAAATGACCTAGTGTTCCCATAATTAGGAAAATCACAACTAGATACTGTTGCTTGTGAATATCTGGCAGATAAAATTAATAAAGTTAGAAATTGGCAAAAATGAATTCCAAGAGACTATGAATTTTTTTATTGTTACAAAGTTTGTTGGAGCCAGTGAAAAACAGATTGCTGTAACAGGGTTGTTGTGGATATGTGGGCTTATAAAATCATGGATGTTGCAAATTAATTAGAAGTAATCATCAACAATACATATGAGAACATAAATTTTTACTCACTGGCTATTAAAATGTGATTATATACTGATTCAATGACACTTAGTAATTTTTAGAAACACAAAAGAGCCCACTAGAAAAATATTGGGATGGAGCTCTAGCAGGAGACATGGCAATTTATTTGTTGTAGCTGGTTATTTGCTGCAAGTGATCGTTTTAGTGATTCCTTCAGTCTTGGTTTATATGACTTTTACCGAGCATTTATAATAAAATATTTCAATTATTAGTTGAAATTCTCTTATGAATGTTATATTCTTTTTCATCTTGTAATTGTATTGAGTAAAGAAAATTTTAAATTTAAATTGAGTGAAAATAACTGGCGGTTAATATCATAATTCCATCTTCAGTTAGATAAATGACAATTTTTTTCATACACTCCAATGATAAACTCCACCAAGAAATTATTAACATTGGTTCGCCTTCCGACAAACCCCATCTTTTATTAGACAGTTTTATTTGATGCATGGAACAGAGTAATTCATTAAAATCTTTCACGGGTAAGGCTTTGTTTAGAACTATTCAATATAAAAGATTTATTAACTTAAATTATTTAAAATGATTTTAATTATTGAAGCCTAAAGAATGATCTGAGCTGAAAACTTTTATTTATTCTACTGTATTTCTGGCTTCAATTTTTAGCTGTTCTTCTTGTGGTGTTCGTTCTTCACATTTATCATTCTATGATGCAAATTTTCAAAAATGAATGAACATACACCATTACAAAAGTTAGAAATGAATTGAAAATAAATTAACTGATAAATTAAGACGATGTATTGAAAGATGTAGTTGATCGACACTTAGATGATTTCAAAATTTTATGATTGTGGTTATGTATTTTAAAAAATTAAGGAATTGTTCCTTAACATTGGCTTAATGTGTTGTGTATGAAACACTTCACCATTTTCAAGACTAATTAATCGTAATTTACTGTGAAATCTGGCTAAAAATGAAATTTGCTAACAAAGTCTCAGTGCATAATCTTTCAATCACCTTTTTTGATGGCTTTTTCTCAATTTTCAAATAAGATAAGATCCTGTTAGATTAAAAAATACATAGATATTTCAAGTCTTTATATACACAATTCATAAAATTATGTGTAATAAAAGAACAACAGTTCTTACGTGTGCTTATAGAAGAAAACTTGAATATAACAGATCATTTACTTCTGCTTTCTTGATATTTTTAAAAAGAACTATCGGATAATCACTGTACAGTTGGGAACACAATATCCAGGCATGATTATGATTTATAAAAACAGACCACAGAGGAGAAAAAATTGAAATGTTTTTCTGTTGAGTTATTCTCTTTCAGCTTCTTCAACTGGCTCTAATTTTTAATTAGTTATCAAATTTTTAAACTATATTAAACATTTCATGTAACCATTAATGAAAATAAACTAGTTGAAATTACTTTAAATCAATTTAAATTATTGAAATAAATTTCTCACTCCAATATTTCCAATGCAGTTCTTATGAGCTGTTATTAATTGAATCAGACAGACACTGATTTTAGCACTGCAGTTTAGCCAAATTTTAAACTCAATAATTTAGATTGGGTCATTTTTTGATTCAGGAGTACTATACATGACTATATGTTTGAACTTTGAGTATCTCATGAGTGTGCTGTGATTATTGTGAATTTCTTTGTAGTATTTTGTTATGCATAGAAATGTGCTGTTCAGTTCCTTTCAAGTTGACCAATTCATTTGGGCTTAATATTGAGCAAATTTAAGTATAATGTTGTTTTTGTTGTGGTATGTAGTTGCATCAGTTAGAAGATAGTCAGACAATGTAGTTTTGTCTGTGGCTCTCTTTTCAGTAGTTAATTAGTAATGTAAAATCTATTTTCAGTGGTCAATCTGCTGATTTTTTATCTCTTAGTAGGTAGTGTGGTCAGGGGAAATGTGATGCATTCGGCCACTTGCATAGTAATTTAGAAATCCCGTACAAGTTTTCAAATTAAATTTATTTTTAGTTTTTAATTTTGCCTTTTCCCTCATTTGATATTTTATTTTTGTTAATCCTATCTTTATAATAATGTTGCAGTAGTGATATTAGGCAATCCAGTAAAATCTTATCACAAAAATAGATTAGTTTACTGTGAAAAACGTACTAAAATTCACAACCACAAACTATGAGATGTTATGTAAACAAACCAGGTTTATTACCTTTATATTGACTGGAGGTAAACAGATGAGTGGGATGTCTAAAGTCCAAAGAAGATGAAGTCCAATAGTAGAAAAAATATTTTATATGACGACCGAGTTGGTTGGCAGGTTCATGCCACTATTAAGCAACATAGCCTTTACTTTTGACACTCATAATTTCTGTATAAAATGACCATTGAATTGATTGTTCTTGTGAATTATTGTTTTGATAGTTCGAGTATTTTAGTCAATAGTTATTTTTGATATTGAATTAACTTTATTCTTCATTTCATGTAACTGAAATGCACCCAGCAGCACTCTGCTTTCTTTTATTTCAGGTTGTGGGAAATTAGCTTATTTCATGTTCTAATATATCCATGTTTTTTGAATGAAAACAAGTTTATTCTTTTGTTTTTTTCAATTTATGATTCAGTTATGGTGGATTTAAAGAGTAGAAAAATAGATTGAACAGTATGCATATTAAAGTATACCTGAGTGTGAGAATAAAACATAGAAAAATTAGAAACAATCACAGGTACTGGTAGTGCGATGGTTAGTACGCCAGCCAGGGCACATAAAGCGCCTATCACCATACCAACGTATGTTTTTGGTGCCATATCACCATACCCAACTGTAGTCATTGTGACAATTGCCCACCACAGACCTTCTGGAATACTTTTGAAGTCGTTCTGAGGATTTTTCTGAAATAGAAAGTTAAGAAAAAAAATTAAATTACCATAATAAATAAAATTAGCAGGTATTTTAGTTAATTCTAAATATAAACCTTTCTTTACTTGTAATCCCAACCTTTGCTATCCCTCCACTTGAAAAATAAAGGCTGTTACTTGAAATTTTTCATTGACTGTATTTTACTTTGTTTTCCCAGATTGGGACATGAGAACTCAAAACGTATCTAGGTACTAGTTAACTTATTATAGTCATTAGAGGATAAATTTGTTGCGTTGTTAACTGGCAACAATTTTCAAACTGCAATTTTTTTGGCTGGTCACTCTCACCCTAATGATCCTGATTTAATCAGTGATTGCCATATGGAAAATAGTCTCAAAAGTATCAACAGCCATACCAGTGACTTGGTAGATTCAATCTAATACCTGTAAATCAGTGTTGATGAGAACCTTATTTTTCACTGTGACAATGTCACCAATTTTAAAACTAGGCTTAACAGAGTGTCATCTGGATCAAATTTATCACAGATTGATGTATTCTTTGCTTCAGTAATATAATAAAACAATTATTGTAATGTTCGTTGATGGACCACCCATTCATCTTATTGAGTACATGGTATCTAAAATGTGAATGTTGAAATAAGTGAATGATTGCCTCCTAGTACTTGGCCTTACAACAGACCATCCCTTAAACTTCCCATTCTCTATGATAGTACTGTATCAGTAGTGTGGCTAGCTGTCGTATCTGTGTGATAGTGTGGAGTAATCTTGTGCTAGTAACTGACTTCACCATTATAATTTACTAGTAACATATGAACAATCATGATAGTGTTGCTGGCTATCACGTCAATAAGATAGTATGGAGTACTCTCATGTTTGTAACTGACTACAGTAAGATAATTTAATGGTATGAGATCAACTATTGTAATAGACTGTGTACAATAAGCTTTGATCCTCTGGACCAGATAGTAGAATCTACCTGTCCATCAGCTGTTCTAAATAACTCAAACAATTGCATCCTAAAAACTTAATCCTAAAAAGAAGAAATAACTCCCTTTAAGTGCACACGTGGGTCAAATTTACCCGACGTGGCATACCTAATCCCCAATTGATAGGAGAGCATGTGAAAGGTAATAGTTTTAAAGCAGAACCACTTATTACTACATCATATATGTAATGTAATGGAGGATTAGGGCTTGCTCTCTCGAGAATAAATGGGGAGCCACTGCAGGGGGAAACTGCGATGTTGCTTTAGTTTTATATCTTTTCAGGGTGTCAGGTAAATGTCGGAATTATTTTGTTCGTTGATACTATTTGATGAGACGAGTAAAAAATGTTATGTAAACATGTGGCCTATATTCCCTATTGAAGGCGCTATGAATGTTTCAATTTTTTTAAACAATTTGCCAAAAAATTTCAAAAATGTTTAATTTTTATACTAATTTTTCATAGGATTTCATCCTTAGCAACTGCGGAAGCTAAATTATCTTTAAAGGTGCCTTTCAAAACAAAGGTTACACAACTTTATATACATTCGTGTGTAACAAATTGCATACCAAAATATTTTAAGGCGTTCTAATTTTTTGAAATTTTTTGTTCATTTCCATGGATTTTGTTATGCACACATGTACTTACATAAAATTGCAATCTTTGTTTTGAGAAGCGTCATGAAAGATAATTTAGCTTTTGTAGTTGCTAACGATGAAATCCTGTAAAATATTAGTATAAAAAGTGAAAGTTTTGAAATTTTTTGAAAAATTGTTCAACAAATTGAAACATTTATAGCGCCCTCTATATGAAGTATGGGCCACCTGTTTAAATATCATTTTTTACTCGTCTCATCAAATACTATCAACCAGCAAAATGATGCGACACTTCAAAAACACATGATACGTAGTGTAACAGGGGGTAGTGGTTTTCCCCTCAAGAATAAATGGGGGAGTCACTGTAGGTGAGAAACTGTGATGTGGCTGTGATTTTTATTTTCCCTTTTCGATCAAGCTGAAATTTGGTACACAGGTGGAGCACATCAAAATTAGATTTCCAAAATTTATGGTCAGGCAAATCATTAGGGGGGAGTTATAGGGTTTTAAAATTTTATAATAGTGATTTAAAAAAATGAAATAAGCAAGTTTTGATAGTGAAAACCTGCTAATAAAGTATACATAAATTGTTCTATTTTCTTCACACCACTGTTTCTTTGCTGCCTTCCCACCTCACTTGTATTTGTGTGTCTCCACATTTTCTTTGCACTCACCATCATTCTATCACTTTCTTTATTATACTCATGTTTGTTGTTGTAGGATTTCCCTCTTCTTATTTGCTTCCAGTATCTACCCTATCCCATACTCGTGTTTTTTTAATGTAGGTAGCATGTGCCAATCATTTTACAAAATCAATTATAACCTGCAGAATAGTAGATTATGCTACTATTTTCCAATGGTTCTCATAGCCTTGAGGCTAAATGTGTGCGATTGAAGCAAGAGGTCTTGGATTTGAATCTCAGGGCTGGTGCATTTTCAAGTTTTTTTTTCAAACCTTTTTTATTGAATTTTTGTTTTTTGAGAATTTAGAGTTCACATTATGCTTATCACCTACAGCATCTTCTTTCATTAGTTATCAGTTAACTGCTGTCAGTGTTCCCATTGCAGCAAAATTATACACCATAAAACCATACAAATAGAGTACCTTTTATTGTTTAGCAATACAAACATCGCTTTAACCTATGCTCATCACATATAGCTTTTCCACAGGACTGACATTTTCTATTAGTTTTCAGGTTAATAGCATTAGAACAATAGTCGCATTTCTTCCATGCAGGCAACAACCAGTTTTCTTCTGTGTCTTGTTCATAATCTGGTAGTTCTAGAATTTTTCGTATATCAAGTTTCAGCCTCTTCTGTACATTTGGATTGTTCAGTCTTTCTTCAAGTTCCAGTTTTATTAATGTGTGCCCCAACTCCTTCAATAATTTTCTCCGAATTAATTGTGGTATTTCCATGTTTCAACTGTCAGCACTGCCTTTTCTCTTTGGAGACTTCTTTTCTTTTGCAGTTTTTTCTTTTTGACATCTTTCATTTTCTTTCTAAATTAAGCTGTATAAGATGAGTTAATGATTTTTCTAATGATTCTTCTAATTTTTGTTTCTCTCTTCTTCCTTTTCTCTTTGGCTTCTGCCAGTATATGAGGTAGCATTTATCATGTAATACATTTTCGAGTCATTTACCATAACAATTTTTTTGCCATATTTGGCATGCTTAGATGGTAAATATACTCAAAACGGTGCATTGCCATTAAATCCAAGCAATTACTTGTCTATGGTTACATTTGTAAATGGGGAATACCTAGTACTGTTAGATATAAATCTATCCCAAATATTATGTATTGTGGCAAAATTATCGGTATAATGATGATCAGTTCGTGTGGATTTATCATCAAATTGTAAACAGTTTTGTAAAAACTTGAATCATTGTTCGGACATAACAGTACAAAAAACTGAGATGCCATATCGTCCAGAACAGATCTCTGCAGTATCAACATTACCCGACTTTAACAAGCCAGTCAAATACAAAAGTCCAACAACAGCATGCAATTTTTTCATTGTGATATTTCTATAATATGACTGCTGAATGGTAATAGTAGAGTGTTAACAGACAGCTTCTATTCCTGCTTTTGTAAACTGGAGAACCTGGTTCCAAATTTCTTCATCCAGCAAGTAGCGCCATACTTCATGTGGAGTTTTGGCTTCTGTGATGCTACCTCGAGCTGTTGGTATATGACATTTTGAGGATCCTTTCATCCTGGTTGTAAGAGCATTTCAGCATGACACTGGTGCCCATTTTTGCCAACTAAGGTTGAATGTTCCGCCTGACTCGTTGGTGCTACATCTATATTAATTTCATTGGTTTCATCAACCTTCCGGGACATCATCTGCAATTTCTTCATCATCATCATTGGGTTCAGTTTCAATGTCACATAAGAGGTCATCAAAGTCTTTATTGGTAGATGCCATCATGGGGGGCATTAGGTAAAGTGAAGAATAAGTGAACAGTATCGGGAACATGTAAGAAATTGTCATTACCAAGCAAAGAGAAAAAAGAGCTTCAGAAGAAACTAAAATCATTTTTTCAAATTTCTGGGTAATACAATTAAATCAGAAAAGACTTTTTCGGTGAAAAGAGAAAAAAAAGCAGGATTTCACCGCAATGATTTCCATTTCCTAAAACAGGTACTGGTGTGTATTACTGGGCCTTCAAAAGATGGCATGAACAAAATACACACCAATGGTGGAATGGTGAGGGAATCCTCGCTTTTTTTTTCAAAATGATTAATGTATGTGGTATGGGTATTGCAAGAAAAAACTAACAAAAAAGTTTATAAAAACATATAACCCATCTTAAAAATTGAAGGGATTGTACACACCAATGGTGGCATAGAGAGGGATCTCCCCCTTTTTTGGGCCCATTTATGCCCCAGGTGAGAGATAAAACTCAAGTATCATAGTAAAATTGGAATCAGCACCCCAAAAAATATATTTATTGATACATTTCATAATTTTATCGAAGCTTGAAAAAAAATGAAGCGTTCTATTGTTTTAAAATATTCAACTTTTGAATAAGTAAATACCCTTTGTCTTTTAATGAATGCTCGAATGATAAAACATTCCTTTATTGTCGATTGAAAAATAGTACTTATAGCCATTGATATTTATTTTTATGTATAATTATCGAAATTAACTTAATTGAAATTCTTTTCTTGGCATGCACTTTTCGACTGTTTCATCAAAAATATTTTTAATGAAGAAAGTGAAGAAGAAAAAATAAATCAACAGACAATAATAATAGACTTACTCAAGAATAAAGGAAAAAGTACGCTACCCATGTGCCAGAAGAACCAAAAGAACCCTTACATCAACTTGATTTCATACTTTCCCATTCAAAGGCTCAATTACAAAAATCTCGTAATTTTCCCTACAAACAGAAAAGTATGCAACCAAACTGATGTGATGGTTCTGGCGCATCAAATAATCACTCACTTCCCTTTCCTCTGTCCAACATTTACTCATATTGTCATCACCTCACTCGTCACTCATTCAAACACCTTTACATACACACACACACACACACACACATACATGTACCAAAATACATACACCGGGTTTCTCGGATTACTTTATCAAAATGCGCGTTAAAACAAAAGCCAAAAAGTGTTGCGAGGGTGGGAGGTGGAAACAGGTACTCGTGAGCCTCTGCATTTACAAACATCTAAATGGGTAATTTGCAACAGTAAAAAGACTAATTTTTTTTTTTAAACTTATTTATTACATCAATGGCATTTAGCACCTTCATTTTTGAGTGTAGGCCAGATGTTCATTTAATGTTTTTTTTTTCATATATCTGAGTTAAGTACATCGATATTGCTAATAAAACAGACCTACAAAAAAATCTGGGATTCCCTCATCATGCCACCTTTATAAATAAGTAGGTAGTAATTTAACTAATAAAACATGAAAAATTTAATTGATACTATACTCCAGTCAAATTTGGAAGATAGTATAAAATCTTTGAGTCAATTTAAATGTTCATTTCAAATTTCATAGCTTTTGATTGAAAATTACCTGTTTTTGAGCCACTTAAGGCCCAAAAGTTAATAAAATTGGAAGTCCTGGAAGTAATATCTGGCCGATCCGAACCAAAATTTATATGTCCTATCTTTGCTTCAGTAATAATATTCGTACCAAATTTTGTGAATATCGAATAAAAATTACAACCTCTACTATGTCACAAACATAGTCGGGTCAAATTGACCCATGTGTGCACTTAAGTGGTTATTTTTCATCGATTTATATGAAATGAGTTGATAGAGAAATGGCTGTTCTGGAACAGCTTTTGAGTCAATTGGCATCTTTTATACTATATTCATAAATAAGAGCGAATGTATAGTTTATCAAACATTTTATATCCAGGCTCAGGTATCAATAATCGTTTAGAGCATTTTCAACTTTGCATGTTATTTTGAAAATATGGAAATAAGGTAAATTTGGCAGATTTCAATTTGCAAACTAACCTAGAAAAAATGGGGATGTTAAAAAAGAAATGGAAATATATCTGAAGAAACGGAATTTGGATGAACTTGTAATCAACCCTAAAAATTAAAATTTCAAAGGAAATCTAGTCAGAATTAAGAATATACTCGTTGATGACGAGTCCGAAAGTATCAATATAGCAAATGTCAATTTTGTAATAAAATGTTAGTCGAGTACTGAATACTTTAGGCTTGTTTCACACGCAAGGATTTTTGCCACACAACAAAAAGCTGTCACGGAATTTTACCATTGAAATTGATTAGTTTATATGGACGCTTTCACACATGCTGTCCACAGTATTTTATCAGATGGCAGCCATGTTACAACCATTCAAATCTCAGGATTATCACGGTGCCATGCCTTTTTAACAAACATAAAATGAAAACTTGAAAAAATAATGAGCTTCTCTTTCACGGTACGGAATTTTAGCCATCATGTGAAAGCAAAGCTTCATACGGCAAAAATCCTTGCATGTGAAACAAGTCTTATTGGCGAGTTGAAAGTTGTGAAAAATATTGAAGTAGATACTACTGAAAATACTGCCACTATTTCCTCATCTCTCACAGCCCCTAAAGCTAATGAAAATAAGCTTGGATTCATATGCATATATTTATATATAGAATAATTTATCCAATGTTATAATATACATGATATAATAATAAATGATATTAATTGACATGCATATGCAACTTTAATTTACAGTCTGTACTAACGTAGTTATAATTTTTGTACATATATGAGTAGAGACCAGATTCCTTGGCACGGAAAAGCGAAAAAATTTGCATTGAAAACTTCATTTTCAGCATTATTTG
>WOFM01001914.1:0-18182 GCA_011428145.1 Ericerus pela
ACCATGGCCGAGTGAATAAGGTGATGTATTTTAGTGGCGGGTAGCGAGGGAGGTTTTAGGTATTCAGTCTGTACTGGTGTTCGAATCCCCATACCGCCTGAATACCTAAAGTGGTGACCTTGCCGTGATACAAGTGATGAATAACAGTGCCATCTCTCAGACACACCCACCAACTGTGATAGTATGTGCACCGCTGCTGCTGGGACATGATGGCGCTGTAGGGTATGAGCCATGGGGCGGTGATGAAAGGGGTATCACCATGCACCAGCGTACCTACCTACCTGCAAGGCGCCTCCGTACCAGTGGTTGTATTATGCTCCACTATACAGGGGGGAAATGGTGTGGCAGCTACTACACAGTTGTAGGCTTAACATCGCTTCTCCTCGTTCACCATCACCAGGCACCTTGGCCGAGTGAATATGGTGTTGTATTTTGGTAGTGGTAGCGAGGGAGGTTCTAGGTATTCGGTTGGTACTGGTGTTTGAATCCCCGTGCTGCCTGATACCTAAATATATGATATGTTTTTCTAAAATTGTCTACTTTATACACAGTCAAGGGGCTCATAATCATTAATAAGTGTAGAAAAAAATTACATTTACTCACTTTTAAGCGAAACTTCATTGGTAGGAGTGAACTAGAAGAAATTTCCCTCCATGATACTTATGTATAGGTACTCAAAGGGTTTAAGTGGAAAAAAGTAATGACCAATATTTTGGTTCATTAATTTTGCTCCGGGAGGAGTAGGATGTGAAATATCGAGAAACATTTCGAATGAAATGAGTGAGTTAATTCCCTATTTGTTTGGAAATTTAATGCTAGAAGTGATGAAACTTCAGAATTGTTCCCTATTGCTTACCTACAGCTCTATAGTAAGCAGAACAAGATAAGATTTTAATATATGTATAATTTCAAAGACTATCATCCCGTTTCGTTAATAGTTGTTGTAACTTTGGTGAATTATGTAGAAATCATAGAAATTAATCTTCTACCATAAGTTAAGGGAACATCATTGAGAAGGGGAGATGATTAATTACTAATTGCTATACCTACCTATAACTCTATAAGGAATTACAGTTTTTCTTCCATAATTTTACATTTTTCATTTAATATAATGGTTACTCAACCATTATGCTATCTTTAGTGAACCAAATAGAAGACTACACATTATTTCTTCATTAAATTACACTCCCACTTTAAATAAAACTAGCCCAACCACCATGGAATAATTAAGAGAGATTTAAATACTCCAATTCAAAAATACTACAGCGTATTTTCAATTTATTTTTTTACCTTACAGTTACAGAAAAAAGTAGATTTGAAAAAAAAAAAACAATTAAGCAGTATGTGCTAGATAAACGGTAATTAATAATTTTGTATAATATGCTACAATAGGCTGTTCGGTAAGAAATTGCCAATTTCTGGCAATAATGATTGATAATTCATAAGTCTGGATGGATAAACGGCAGTGAGTTGAGGCTAAAACAAATTCTCAAATATGCTGAATAAATTCACATATTGTGTTCCAGAAAAAGAAATTCAAAGTTCAATATTTATAAGAGAAACATGGCCGGTACCAGCGATAATAGGAAGCTACTTAGTGCTCACTTTCGTCGACATACACTTCTTAACCAAACGAAAACCAGTGAATTTAAAAACACTCATGTTGATATACAACATATATCAAATTTTTTCCAATTTCTACATGTTCTTCCAGGTATAATATAAAATTACTGAATTTATAAAATTTTATCGACGATATACCTACTGATATAATTTAGGAAATTAAATTAAAACATTAATACATTTCTTCCTTACAGGGTATTCGTCCGGATTCTCTCACTTATCTAATCAATCATTCATGTCATCCAGCGGATCCCTCTAAAAATGAACTTTGGCTGAGAGTAAGTGTAAATATAATTTACCGGATAAATTCGATTATTGTTGGATTATGTTCGATTTAGGCTGTTTTTTGATTGCAGGGTTCGCACATAGCTCGGTTATTTTTCATATCAAAACTGACCGATTTATTGGACACAGTAAGTGTAATTTATTTTCATTTTTATATTATATATTAAGGTAGGTAATGGTAGGTACGTACCTAATTTTAAACCATAATAAAATATTTAATTAAGTACCTTCTCAAATAATCATTTCGTTACCCCAATTATAATTCTAACAACGATAGTCAGCGGAGAGTCTGAATCTGTATCACATGGTAGAAATCGGGGCGGAAGGTGTCAGCAGAATTTTGTTTTTTATTTTATCAGTGTAATAAATAATTTGAAGGAAAATTTACCGTCATGATATTACATGGGGGAAATAATTATCTCATAAAAATGGATAAGGTTAGTTTCGCCTCCAAGGAGTAGGTTTTTTCACCAAAATTATTATTTCTTGTATTGATTTTACAGAAACTGATATGATATACTTATATTACCATATTAATTTAAATTCTTCGGGTTGAAAAAAATATAAATAAAAGAAATATAGCCAATGCGTATTTACAGGTTATTCTGTGAAGTTGAAAACTCGTCTTGGAATCAAAACTCACAATATCCATCGGGCAATGTTAGTTTTGATTTCAAGGAACATTTTTGGGCGCTATTTTTTCCTACAAAGAACAACTTTTGATTAAATTTTATGCGTTCATCTCGGGGGGGGGGGGCATCATTATAAAAACGTACAACCCGATTTTTTATGACAAATTCGACGAAATTATTAAGAGAAAATTCAACAAATATTATTAAGACAAAATTCGAGGCGCATGCGCCAACAAAAAATGTTTCGTATTTTCATCCTAATAACGAATTGATTATAGTGTTGCAAGGTCAGTATAAGCCAAGGCGGCGCTTCAGGGCTTGTTCTATAATAATTTTACAAATATATTCATACTCATTTTCAAAAACAATGGATACTGTGAATGTTCAAATTAAGGATAAGAGTTCGATTATTATACGAAAGTACCTAGAGATCATAAAATGTAGATGTAACTATTGTTTTTGCTCATTCAGTCTACAAAAGTTTAATAAAAAGCAAAATTGTAAAAAAAATTGAGGAAATTCCAGTAATGATTCGATGTATCGGTGTCGGATGGTAAAGTATACTATCGATAATTATGAATAATTATACTCATAGGTACTTTTTAAAATAAATAAATTTATAATGGAAAAATAGTTATTTGTGATACAAGTGCAAAATGTAGGTGATTTTGATACTGGTGTAAATTTTGCATTCGGCTCTTGTTGCAAAATTGATACTTGTATCAAAATAACAAAAATTTTTGCAAATATGTCACACGCTATTTTTTGCAGCAAGTCCTCTTCCCAAAAAAAAATATATAGGCAAAAATTGTTGTTTTTGTTTGTTATTTTGTTGATATTTTATTTTCAAACTAAATAGCTAATAATAACTTAATTAATAATTTTATTCTTTTTATATCAAAAAATCTTCATACCTCTCCTACCACAAAAAAAATTACTAAAATAATTTTTTTCAGAATCAAATAATTAACTTAATAATTTTACTTCAGGAACAAAAACTCAGTAAGTATATGAGCCATGCAATAATGTTATCGAGCTATGTGAGAAGTCAACTGAAATGTACGTATGTCAGAAAAAAATTTTTTTTCCACACTGTATTGAAATTCACTACTTTTTGTTTAGTCAAGGGGTATTAAGAAACATATTTTTTAGTTTGGTGTTTTAAAAATAATTATAGATGTGCAAATATCTTAGTGCTGGGTCTACGGTAGGAACTAGATGAGAATTACAATCGTCAGGTTTGCATAAGCGTAAACTCTTACAATTGTAACTTTCTTTTGTGTGTATACATGACATGTTGGTGTTTGTTGTGTGCATGTGTGTTGTGTATGCACAAAACCACACATATTTCAAGTTGAAACATCAATACTTTATGAGTGTAGCCTTACTGGAAAACACACTTTTTTTTTATACGAGTGAATAAAGTGGATGATTTTGATCCAAGTTTGATTTTTTCAGTATGAGCTGAAAACGAGTAATGCAAATCACATGAGTATCAATCATCTACTATATGCAAGTGTGTCACTCACTTTTTTGCAACACCCTTTCCCCCTAAAAATGAAGAACTGAAAAAATTGTGATAAATAAATATTTTGGCAATAGGCAAATAAGTAAGTCAGTTAAGCATAAACTATTGCCTTCTGCTCAATAAGAACTTGGTACATAGTGGATATGGTTCTAGCTTACAAAACCAGATGTCAGTGATTTGAGAGTAGAGAAATTTTCATGGAAAATGGAAAAAAATTGTAAAAGTTAGTTACCTGACTAGTCGATGTTCAGAAGGATCAGTGTATGAAGTAAAGACCGATATATTATAATGTAAGGACTTTATATATCGGTTTTAAATGGTTCTAAAATCGGCTCCCTGCTTCGTCTTCAAGCTGTCTATAAAAAAAAAAAATTTATCTGCAGGTTTTGCAAAAAGAAATTTATAAAATTTTGAGTAAAAATTAATAAACGTAGTACTTTAAGTGCCATCTTTACCATTTAGGTAGAACACATATTAGATGGTGTGTATTCCTGTATGTACACTCCAGAACACGTTTTACACTATTTTTAGTGTGATTTTCGGATTTTTCTGGCCTGAATACACACTTGTTAGTAGTTGGCCATGGAAAAATAAAAAATAGTTTAAAATAAAGTTCATTCAATAGGGAGAAAAGACGAAAAAGAAAAAAAATCAAATTCTACGAATATCTTCATAATGGCACATGAAGCCTATGTCACTTGTTTTATGGTAGGGCAGGTAAAAAGATTTTAGGGAGTTCCCTGAAGATCCATAAAATTAGAATCAAGACTTGGTACACCATGGAATTTTGGGACATTAGGACCTAGAATATGATTCGCACTCAAAGTGCAAATCTTCTATACAATTTTCGAAATCATTTCGACATTATAGAGTATCAATAATTATCGTATGTTTTTCGGTATCAATTATTGATATTGATAATATTTATATCACTAACATAGAGAGTACGAAACCAGACAGCGTCCACTAAAATTAGTTACATCTTTGTTGTATTCTATTTCTACGATAATATTGCAAACAGTCGTACGCCTGGTGTTTACCCACCTTAAAAATTTTCGAAATCAATTCAGTACATTATATTAATTTTTAACTTCATTACCTAGTACAGATTTTATTCGTTGATAATTTACAGGTTTTCATCGTCCTTCGTAAAAAAAGAAATCAGATTTCATTTTTGCATATCTATCATCACGTTGGTATGGTAATATTCACGTGGTTCATGCTGAAGTATTACTTAGGTATTAACATTCATTTGCACTCTACTCATTGTACTTACTTATTACTTGTAAAGAATTATTTATTAATTTTATGACACCTTGGTTAAAACTACAATTCGTTTTTTTTTTTTTTTGTTTTTCCTCTAGCTGAACAACTAGTAATCGTTATATTACTGAATTCACTTGTTCACGTCGTCATGTATACGTATTATTCCATTTCATTGTTTGGTCCATCTGCGCAAAAATACTTGGGGTGGAAAAAATATGTAACCATATTACAACTGGTAAGATCAATTATCAATAATGCCCCAGACAGATAAGGCTCAAAAATGTGCTTCTGTAACTCCGCAGCTCTTTCGAACGAACTGTCACCATGAGTATTCTCCAGGAGTGACTCAAAAGGGTCACTAATTAAAGTTTTTTCAGTTTGAGCTGGGCAGACTGAAACATACGTCTATAAAAAAATAATTTAAATAAATTATGAACACAAATCACTCTTTTTCCTTTGTAATCACTGTAGTACTTGAGATGGAGAGCAGTAGTTACCTACTCATATAGAATGTTACCTATATATCCACAATAAGACTTTACATCAATATGTCGTACCTATATACATATTATTAGGCGGAAAGACATTTTTTCCAAAAAAAATTCCATATTTTTATTTAATTCGAAATTGAATATTATTTCTTTTCAATCTAATTTCCTGCCAGTTTTTTGATTAGACTATTTTTAGGATCCTGAATGGGCCCTATACGAAAGAAGTCCGAAACAAATATTCATAAAATTATTGAGTGATTTATTGTTAAATATGTTTTTGAGGTGCTGAGCTCAAATTTCCTATCAACTTTTACATTAGACCAATGATTCTATGGTATGTGACTGGGGTGGTCATATCCATTTCCCCTATAGCAATATCTACAATATTCAAAATCAAACACATACCATAAGTCTATAAACCAGAGCCAAATCACTCACACTGGACAGCAACATTACGGAATACCACTGTTCAACCTGAATAGCCTACCATGATTCTTGTGGACTCAAAATTCAGACCATAACCGGATGAAATTAAATATCTATAAACCTGGGCTATTTGTATTCCAAGGCTCACACATTGCTGTACAGATTATAATCTGTAAACTGAGACTAACACCACCAAAAATGGCCCATGTCAATTGAAAAGACTTAACACATATTATCATACAGACCCGTATTAATAAAAATCAATCACAAAAATAAATATGTTCTGAGTAATTGAGAAAAAAATGACAGTGAATGTAGTGAAAAATATTACAAGTTAGTTGAATGACAACCTATTGCAAGAGAAATGAAAAAATAACTTAGTGGGAGAAACAAAGTCTAGATAATAGTTTGTACAAAGTATGGAATAATATATAATATAAAAAAAAAATAGACCCTGAGTGCTTGATCGGAGATGATGTAAGGAAAGGGAAAAAGATAGAGGGAAAAAGAAAAGAAGAATAAATTATATTCAGAGAAGAAATGACGTGAAGAGAATAGATGTATCGTAAGAAAGGCATGAAAGATAAGAAAGTGAACAGAATTATGAAAAAACATGAAATGATGAAAAAGTAAAGAAATATAGTGAATCCTGGAAATAATTTAGGTGAGGTGAAAAGGAAAAAAGAGTAGAAGATTGGAGTGAAAAGACAAGTTCCATTAAGTTCCTGGGGTACGAATTTACAGTGTAGTTTCTAGTGATGCTAAAACTATCGATAGTTATCGATAAGTGAAAACTCCTATAGTTTGCATCACCAGTAATTTCTATTTTAAAAGTGTTGATTTATATTTAAGAATATTTTTAGCATATTATTACAGGGAAAAATCTCAAAATTTAAATTATGAATTTTGATGGTAGGTCAGGTGCGTCAGTTCTCAAATTATACGCCCGTGGCCTACTTCCAGGGTCACTACATGTCATTAAAAATTTTCATGAGTGCATTTCTGAAGGAAGAAATTCAGTGTGATACAGTATACTACGTTGTAATAATTGTTTTCTGTTATATGTGTGGTTTAACTGAGGAAATTAATCTGTTTTTGAAAATTAGTTTCGGAATGACTTGAAATTATGAATTAAGTCAGTATTGCATTTTGCAGCTGGGTTCTCTACAGAAAAATTAAAAAAATGGAATTGTTTATTACATGTATATTGAAAAAGCAAAGTCATGTGTGTCCCTTCAAAATGAGATATGGAGGCAGTGTATGACTGCTCATCACATCCATTGTATTTACTAAATTAGTATACTTATGCTTTCTCATGAGCACTTCTACAAGCGCGTGAAGATGTTTACCCATGACTACCTCGATTATTCATATACCTGTTACTTTTTTTTCTCTTTCATATTGTAATAAGTGATAGAGACGATTAATATATTACCACCCCAGCCAATTTTTTTTACCAAATTTGCCAATTTTTCAACTAACATAAACTTTTAGAGGAAGCACCCCCACGTATCCACCAATTTGTAATGCCACTTCCAACTGATGGATAAACATTAAGTATTATATTATTAGTTTTGATTGATATTTTCTTAAGTAGGTATGTTAAGTTAAAGGTTAATGTTGTAACAGAAAATTTTTATATTTCAGAGCCAATTTGTCATCTTCATTACCTACATGGGAACACTTTTAGCATATGGATGTTCACAACCGAAAAGTCAGTCATTCTTTGTGCTAATACAAGGTGTGATATTTTTCAAATTGTTCAAGATTTCTATGATGAAAACTATAGCAGTAAATCGGCCTCGGCAGTACCATCGACCGTCTCAGTAAAAGCGAAACAAACGTAGACTTATATCGTTTATTATAATGTTGCATGTAGATACCTAAAATTGCATAAATAATGTCATGAGAGAAAGAGTGTTAAGTGATGGCAAAAGAAGATAAAGAATGAATTCATTCGGTAGAAATAAAACAACATATTTGCCATTGATATGTACCTACATCAATACATCAAATACCAGATCGATTAAAGTTAGCGAAGAAAAAATGTGGTAAACAATAACAAATTTTAATACATAAGATGAGTAAGTTTGACAAATAATTGAGAATACGAATGGTCTGTTTTTATCAACTCGAGAAAATTGAACGGCTGGACCTATGCTTATTGGTCAATAAGAATATTCAACATTTATTTATAAATTTTCTAATTGTAGCTTAATTTTTCAAATAATTTTTTTAATTTACTACGTTAATTTAATACAATAAATTATAAATATGGCTATCAGATTTTCAAGGTTACCTTCCATTTATAATTTGCTAATAAGTGGATTGTATTTGGTGTATATGTTCATTACTTACACTGTACTGAGACTCATTTGTTTTTGATGAGAATGAAACTAAAATAAATCCAATTAGCAATTATTCATTTTTAAAGGTCATTTTAAAGCTAAAGACCTCATTTCCATCTTTTTACAATAATTCTTTTTTAAAACCCTACTTAAGTGCGTACCCATCTACAATAACCTTGTTAGGTGCGTTAGTGTGTGCACTAAACTTTAAGTATATATGCTACGTAATACATAGTCAATGGCACAAAGGCATATAATATAAAAATAAGTTTAAGTTAAAAACTTATTTTTAAACGATAAACTTTTATTTTTTCTACTTTAGCTTCATGTGAAATAAATACTATTTCGTTACCGAAGGTTGGCTGCAGTATTGGTACAATTTAAAATCGCAGTAATGTGTAGAATAAAAACTTATAATATGACTGTAAGACGAAGTATAGTCAGAGGCCAAATAGATAATCATTCTCTATATGTACTTGTGTAGAGAAACTGTCCATACAACTGATCATTGAGTGAGCAAAGACATCATTCCTTGCAAAAATTTTCATTCACATCAATGATAAATGTTGTCAATTTAGTACAGCAATAACTAATTTTATTATTTATGTGAATGAAAAATAAGTTAAAATCATTGTGAACTTTTATCAACTATTTTATCAACCGAAGAAAATTAGTAACTTTACCTCACAAGAGGGGAAGTTGACTTATTACTCCCGTCACAACCAGAGACATATAAATAAAGAGATCTTCAACAGGTGGTAAAAAATGTAACAAACATCTTTCCAAAATTTTATTAAGTTTCTCGGAATTTTTTCAACATGAAAATAATATTCTTACTGGTTGATCGTTCAGAAAAAGATTTTCCAACTTTTATTCGTATTTATTTGACACAGCTACCCATTCAGTTTACTTGCTGGTCGTTTTCCAATAAATTTAAAAAATTCATCAGCCGATGAAAAATATTTTATTGTTTTTTTACGCATACGAAATTATGATAGGTACAACGTCAAATATTGCGAAAAAAAATTTATATTTCAATAAGTACCCACATCTACATTGAATTTTTTTCTTTTGTTTTTTTCATCGCATCGACCGAAGTGTTTTAGTGAAAAAAACGTTAACGAAAAATTTTTTTTCTACATACCCCGAAATATTTAAAATATTTTTTTATAAATTTTATCCGGTTTTTATTATCTGTGAAATCGTTTTTTCCTGTGTTTCATTGAAATTTTTTTTCCCTTTCTTTTTAGTTGAAGAAAAAATTGACGTTCTTCTTATTAATTATTTGGAAGCAAAACAAACTCATCCAATGTATCAATGATATATTTTTTGCTTTTTGTGAATCATTTCAACAGAACGTGAGCGATGTTTACCCACTAACAAATAAGTAAATGTTTCTAAAATTAAAAGAAAAATCGAAAAATCTCATTGAATGTTCACGCAAATGACGTAACCAAAAATCTTTTTTTCATGGAAAATGGAAACAAATTGTAAAAATATTACCTATATATAACAAAAAGAAAATGATTAGTCGATGTACAGAAGGATCAGTGTATAAAGTAAAGACCGATATATTATAATATAAAGACTTTATATATCGGTTTTAAAATGGTTCTAAAATCGGCTCCCTGCTTCGTCTTTCAAGTTGTCTGTAAAAAAAAAAATTTATCTGCAGTTTTGCAAAAGAAATTTATAAAATTTTGAGTAAGAAATTAATAACGTAGTTCTTTAAGTACCATGTTTAATATATAGGACACATATTAGATGGCGTGTATTCGTGTATGTACACTTCAGAACACGTTTTACACTATTTTTAGTGTGATTTCGGATTTTTTCTGGCCTGAATACACGCTTGTTAGTAGTTGCCATGGAAAATAAAAAATAGTTTAAAATAAAGTTCATTCAATAGGGAGGAAAAGACGAAAAAGAAAAAAAATCAAATCTACGAATATCTTCATAATGGCACATGAAGCCTATGTCACTTGTATTGTGGTTAGGGCAGTAAAAAGATTTTAGGGAGTTCCCTGGAGATCCACAAATTAGAATCAAGACTTGGTACACCATGGAATTTTGGGACCCTAAGTTTGCACTTAAAGTGTAAATCTTCTATACAATTTTCGAAATCATTTTGAATTTATACTGTATCATTTAATATCGTATGTTCTTAGGTATCAATTATTGATACTGATAATATTTATATCATTAACATGCTGGGGCTTGGAACAAGAACAACCAATGTCAATTTTTGGAACTTTTGAGTTAGTGGTATCTATGTGTTGCTAACTGTACCCTCTATCAAATTCAAGAACATCCACGTCCTAAACACATTCGGAAAGTGAGAACAGCTGATCTGTAATACCATGTCATCCAGAAAAAGATTTTTGTGATGTAAAGAACAACCAATGATGAGATTGGTTGTTTTTGTCGGTAAAAAAAATGAGTAAAAATACAAGTTTGATGACAATAAACATCCAAAGTCATTACGCTATTATCAATGGAATTTTAAATTTATTAATGGCACAATTTTCTAGGATCATAAATATTGAAGAGTAGTACCTTATACATTATACAGTAGTGTTTCAAGTTATTAATTTTGTACTTTAAAATTAAAATGCGACGAGTTCATAATTATATATTGGTTCACGTGCTGCAAAACTTGTACAGTTAGGAGTCAAAGGCAAGTACATTTTAAATTTCAATAGCTAGAAAGCTAGGTAGATAAAATTGGAAATGTACCTGTAGTCTATTTTAAAATACCGATCGAATTATCATTCTAGCAGCATCACGTCTTGATGGTAAATGAAGTGGCAACATCCATAGTTGAAAACAAACTGCAGTCAGTATCATTTGATGTCAATAGTGAAGAAGGAAGCTTACTTCCTACATTGAAAATCATACTGGAACTGTTATTAATCTTGATGAAAATACACCCATTATTCTAAGTGAAGATGGTAATAACTGATGCTAACACATAATTAAGACATACCCTATTAAAATTACTACATTCAGGATGATACTGCTACTTTCAGGTGTAATCATGAGAATCCCATTAACAATACTAATTTCAGCAATGATAATTATGAATTGATCGAGCTAACTAATGTGCCAGTAATTGACACAACTACTGAAGCAAGTTTGGCAACGAATGTGATCGCATCAAATACTGTTGAAAATAAAATAGCAGTTCTTCTTCATCAAACAATTCGTCAGATGAGTACATTCCATCAAATGCAGAAAGTAGTGAGGATGAAGATAAGTCATCTAATAACAGTCTAACATTAGATACTGAAGTGCATGAGAATACTGAAACTCAACCCTCACTGGAACCAGACCACAAATAATGCTCCTAATGCAAATAATACTCATCAGGTATGGTAACAAAGAAGACTAGATTTGTTATTGGAAGGTACAAACATTAATCACGTACCTATATTATTTTTATGACTTCAATCGTCTATTAATTTTACAGAATGATACTACTACATCGAAACAAGGTGGACGGACTAAAAGTGATGGTTCTTCACGCAAACGATGCAGAAATTGGAGTAACTGGAAGAGAAACATCCGTTCTAAAGCAAAAGCTGAGGTAAGGAGCATATTTCAACTGTTGGAAAGCTTGTACCAGCTAAACAAGTAAAACCTCCTTTTCAACTGTCACAATAAATGTGCTGATAAGTTATCTGAAGAAAGTAGGCAAAATATTTTCAATGATTTCTACAAATTATCAGCAGCTGCACAAACGCAGTTCATCAGAGCTTCTGTTACAGACTGAGAAGAAAGTTAAACGAACAGGCAATGAAACTAGAAGGAGGAATTTCTCTCGTAAATATTTTTTGAATAATATTGCTGTTTGCCAAACTCTTTTTCTGAATACATTGGATATAAAGTTAATGCGAGTTCGTTGGACTGTCAAAAAGAAACGTAATGCTATGAGTGACATTTGCCCTCCAGATATGCGAGGTAAACATAAAAAACGCCTTCGATTGTCAGATGTGTCAAAGATAGCTATTACAGAGCACATCAATTCATTTCCAGCATAAAAAGTCACTACTCACGCAATAAAACTGATAAAAAGTATTTACTGGCCGACTTATCAATTTCCACAATGCATAAATTGTATGTAGAAAAAAGAACAGCTGCCAATTTGCCTTTTGAAAATGAATCGATGTATCGTAAAATATTTGTGGAAAATTTCAATCTTTCATTCAAGAAGCCAAAATTGGATTCGTGTGCTAAATGTGACAAGTTTGCTCTCTTGTTGAAAACAACTACTAGTAATGAAAAAGAAAAAATTCAGAAAGAGTACGATAATCATCTCAAAATGGCTGATGAATCCTATAAGGAGAAGAAAATGATAAACAACAGAGTCTTGCAGCAGATAGTACAGTTGTCTTTGCAACCTTTGATTTGCAGCAGTGCCTTCCTACACCTTTTCTCCGCAGTGGATTATCATTTTACAACGTTCTCTTTGGACATACAATTTGACAATCTATTCCATCATTCAAGGGAAAGTTTTGAAGCTGTGCTACATGTGGGATGAAACAATAGCTGCTAGAGGAGGCAAGAAATTGCTTCATGTGTTTACAAATATTTGAAAATGCTTCCAGAATCGATTAAAGAGGTGAACTTGTTTAGTGACTGCTGCTCCGGGCAGACACGCAATATTTATTTTGCAGTTATGTGTATGATAGTAACACAAGAAAGACAGTTTGTACTGAACCACAAATTTCTACAACCAGGTCACACGCATATGGAAGTTGATAGCATTCATGCCTCGATTGATGCAGCAAAAAAGAAGACCTCATTCAGTATTGAAGTACCTAGAGATTGGATGAATTTTATCTCATCGATTCCTATTAAAAAAAAATAGAGGTTATTTCCATGGAAGGAAAGGACTTCTTGCAGTTTTCAGCATTACTGAAAGGAACAGGACCATTGGTACATAGGAAAGTCGATGAAGGAGCTGATGCTGTAAAATGGCTTAAAATCAAGTGGATTCAATATTGTCCAGATAGTCCATACCATTTCTTTTACAAGTTTGATTTTAAAGACGAAACAAATTTCAAGGAACTAAATTTAGAATGTAAAAAGGGGATGAGGAATGTATTGCAGAGGAAGATAGAGCTGAATCCTATTATGACAACTGCAATCACCTTACCACCTGCCAAGCTTAAAGATTTGCTGTCTGTTTTAGAATACATTCACCCAAGTAGTCGATATTTTATGAACAACTTCAATTATCTCATAAGGATGAAGATGATGTTTATCCATTTGAGGAAAATGAAGATGAGTAACAATGGATTTAAATCTTCGTTTCTTTACTTTCTTGACTTACATAATTGTTTTCTTCTTCAGTTTGTTTTATTATAGTTTCACTGACAGTGTAAACAAAGTTTCTTATTATTTTTTACTATTAAAACCAAATGAAATGTGAGTCTCGCATCATTACATTGGACAGAATAAGAACCTGCCATTTTCTTTTCATCATACAAGCTTATACTATGTGTAATGAGCTATAATACGTTTTTTTGTAGATAAATTGTAATGAAAGAACAACCAATGTCACACTTCTCTGAATAAAAATACAATAATCAGAACAACCAATGTCACTATTTCCCCCACTTAGATATAATTTGAGGACTCGACATTTTGAGGATTTATTCGTCACCACTCAAACACTCATTGACCAAACTTTCAGCTCATTCCATTCTGTTCCCGATGAGAAATAAAAGGCAGTAGTTTGGAAGAATTATAAAATTGCGTTTTTCTCAAAACTTGAAAAATTGACATTGGTTGTTTTGTTCCAAGCACCATTAGTGAGTACGAAACCAAGCAGCGCCCCACTAAAATTAGTTACATCTTTGTTGTATTCTATTTCTACGATATATTGCAAACAGTCGTACGCCTGGTGTTTACCCACCTTAAAATTTTCGAAAATTAATTCAGTACATTATATTAATTTTTAACTTCATTACCTAGTACAGATTTTATTCGTTGATAATTTACAGGTTTTCATCGTCCTTCGTAAAAAAAGAAATCAGATTTCATTTTACATATCTATCATCACGTTGGTATGGTAATATTCACGTGGTTCATGCTGAAGTATCACTTAGGTATTAACATTCATTTGCACACTACTCATTATAGTTACTTATTACTTATAAGGAATTATTTATTAATTTATGCCTTGGTTAAAATTACAATTTGTTTTGTTTTTTTTTTGTTTTTCCTTTAGCTGAACAACTAGTAATCGTTATATTACTGAATTCACTTGTTCACGTCGTCATGTATACGTATTATTCCATTTCATTGTTTGGTCCATCTGCGCGAAAATACTTGGGGTGGAAAAATATGTAACCATATTACAACTGGTAAGACCAATTATCAATAATTTTCCCAGAGAGATAAGACTCAAAAAGGTGTTTCTGCAGCTCCCCAGCTCTTATGGACGAACTGCTGCTTTCTATCCGTACACCCTGAGCATTCTCTAGGAGTGACTCAAATGGGTGACTAATTGAAATTTTTTCAATTTAGCTAGACAGACTAAAATATACTTCAATAAAAAAATAATTTAAATAAATTTTGAACAAACATTTTCCACTCTTTTTCCTTTGTAATCATTTTGGTGGTTGAGATGGAGGGTAGTAGTTACCTACTCATATAGAATATTAGCTGTATACAATAAGACTTCGCATCAATATGTAGTATTTGTACATTTATTAGGCGGGAAGACTTTTTTCCAAAAAATAATTTCCATATTTTTATTTAATTCGAAATTTAATATCATTTCTTTTCAGATCTAATTTCCTGTCATATTTCAGATTAGACTATTTTCAGGAGCTTTAATGGGCACTAAAAAAATATTCAGAAGCAAGTGTTCATAAAATATTGAGTGATTGATCGTTGAATAAGTTTTTTGAGGTACTGTGCTCAAATTTCCTATCAACTTTAGCATTAGACCAATGGTTCTCAAATAGTGTGCCCGCAGCCTGCTTCCGGGGTCACAGCATATCGTTAAAAATTTTACGAGTGCATTTCTCAATGAAGAAATTCGATGTGATGTGATATCTTATGTTGAAATTGTTTTCAGTCCGTTACATTAATTATCCAGCGAGAGCTTAACCTCACCCGTATTAATGAAAATAATTGTTCGGCATATTCTGACTTAAGGATGCTGTGGAAAATCCTGATGCACTGAGGGGACTGTGATTCGAAGTGTGAGGAGTTATGCATTGGACCATTTTTTAGGCGGTCAGAAGCAAATATTCACAAATTATCGAGTGATATATTATGATCAAATATGTTTTTTGTGACTTTCAGCTCAATTTCCATCAATTTTGGATGAGATCATTTTTGAGGCCCAATGGAGTGTACCAAAAGTAACGATTTGCAAATATTGAGCAATATATCATGGTAAATGTTTCCTGCCTCTTGAGGTGCTGACTTCAAACTGACAGTAAATTTTAGGATGAATTATTAATTCTCCATAGCCTCAAAGTGGGATTCAAAATTATTAATTTCTTATCAACTATTGGGTAATACTTCAGAGATTCATTTGTGAATTTTTAATAATTAAATTACTTTTACGAATTATAAATTTACGTGAGCAACAAATTTTATATTTCAGGCCAATTTATCATCTTCATTACCTACATAGGAACACTTATAGCATGGATATCCACAACCGAAAGTCAGTCATTCTTTGTGCTAGTACAAGGTGTGATATTTTTCAAATTTTTCAAAGATTTCTATGATGAAAACTATAGCAGTAAATCGGCCTCGGCAGTACCACCGACCGTCTCAGTAAAAGCGAAACAAACGTAGACTTATATCGTTTATTATAATGTTGCATGTAGATACCTAAAATTGCATAAATAATGTCATGAGAGAAAGAGTGTTAAGTGATGGCAAAAGAAGATAAAGAATGAATTCATTCGGTAGAAATAAAACAACATATTTGCCATTGATATGTACCTACATCAATACATCAAACTCCCAGATCGATTAAAGTTAGCGAAGAAAAATGTGGTAAACAATAACAAATTTTAATACATAAGATGAGTAAGTTGACAAATTGACAATGCGAGTGGTCTATTTTTATCAACTTGAGAAAATTCAACTGTTGAACCTCAGCGAATTGGTCATTAAAAATATTTAACATTTATTTATAATCTCCTCATTTTAGATTAATTTTTCAAATGATTTTTTTTATATACTGTGTTAATTTAATACAATAAATTATAAAAATGGCTATTAGAATTTTCAAGGTTACCTTTCATTCTTCGTTTGCTAATAAGTGTATGGTAGCCTATCTGGTGTATCTGCTCATAGTTACATTGTACAGAGACTCATCTGTCTTTGATGAGAATAAAATTAAAATAAATTCAATTAACAATTATTGCATTTTTAAAGGCAATTTTAAAGCTAAAAGAAAAATAAATTAATATCATTGTGAACTTTTATCCACCACCTTATCAGCGGAAGAAAATTAGTAACTTTACCTTACAAGGGAGGAAATTGACTTATTACTCCCGTCATCATATGCAACGCGGTCAGAGTGAGTTATTATCAACTCGTGTAATTAACAAATGCCTACAGTTGCGCTTGTAAACATTGTACTCATGATAGCAGTTTATTTTCTCCTTTGTTGCGTAATATAGGTACCATTTTCTCTCCGAATAGAAGATTATGTATAGGTATAAAAAATAAATAAGAATAGGTAGATAATACCTTAGTAAAAATTTCAAGTTGACTGAAAATGCTTCTAGTTGTGGATGACTACGTGTTAGGAGTCATAAACATGTTTCTTTTACTACTAGTAGAATTGTATAGTATTAACATGTATATAATTTTGTTAAGATATCGTCAAAACACAGGGTTCTAATGACATAGGTACCTACCTATTATCACCCTTGTGCTGAGAAAATTTAAATTCCTATTTCTCATTTAGGATTTTCTAATAAAATTATTAACGAAAATACTGCTCACTAGTACTGGTAAACCGTCTATGGGGTTTAACTTTATTTCACCATGCATTTTATCCGTTAAACCTGGTTTATCTCAAAATTAAAAGTTGGTACAAACGGGCCTTACAAGTAATGAATTATCTAGTGAATATGTAAACCATTCAATGAACCTATAGATACATATTTTGTAAAAATGAGTTTCACAAAAACTCGAATTTCAGTTTCATATGCTCAAAAGTGACCAATACGTTGAAGTCTATTTTCATGATGGCTAGAAACCCGATAATATTTAATTTCTGAATTCTGTACAGCTTATGACGTTATTTTTGTTAACTTCTGTAATAAAAATTTTATAATACAAACTCTCGTTTATATACGACTGGAATAATATTGTTTCTATATAATCATCCATTATTTTTTGGTTTTTTGTTCCTTGAACTCATTCATTTGACTAGACAATATTGAAAAAGACAAAACAATACTTAAATTCAAGAAAAAAACTCCATTCCCTTATTTAATAAGAATTTTTCCATAATTTTATTAAATTTTCTCGGAATTTTTTCAACATGAAAATAGTATTTTTTACTGGGTGATCGTTCTGAAAAAGATTTTAACTT
>WOFM01001916.1:0-34916 GCA_011428145.1 Ericerus pela
TTATAAATTAAGAAATTTTCACATAAACACTTATTTAAAGAAAAAACAATTTCATTCAATTATGAATTTAAATGACAGAAACGATTAGTTGGTTAAAAATGCAAGAAAAACTAACAGCAACAAAAATTACCTAACCTAATAACCTAAAGAGCTACAATAATTTACAAAATTTTTATCTCATCGTAAAATTTTTTTTTGAATTTTCTGAGAAAAATAAGTATTTTTAGAATTTTAACACAGAATAACTTTTTAATTATAGCTTTGATCACAAAAAAGGTTATACAACTTTTTGTTGGTCTTATTAAGTACTCTAAGTCTACATTATGCATGAAAGTATAGAGTCCTTAATGAAGTTGTACTTGATGGACAAAAAATGGGTTTTCTAGCCTTTCCACAGAAATCATGTTTTTCACATTTTCATGAAGATTCTACTCCCTCAATTTTGAGAATAGACAAAAGAAGATAACATTTTTTATTCATCCATGTCTGTACTTCAACTTAGCATAACTGAAATTATTATTTCACTAATGGTTTTCTTCTCTACATATGAAGAAAATAGTGTATTTTTGAGACTTTAATATTTCTTTAGCCCCTTCAATTTTCAAGTATGCAACTTTTTATACATAACTTTTTTGTTTATTTCACCAAATTGTATAAGCAGCTTCTGAGACAACAATGAACCAAATAAAATTAATATTATGAAAGTTTTATGATTTTTTCCCAAAAAAAATGATCACTGACAAATGAAATAATGATTAAATAAATGTTTTTATAATTTATCCTTCTTTGTTTCCTTTATTTTTGACAAGAAGTTCCGGATGACTTTGCCAATTTTTTTTTTCCACTGACTTCAGGACTTCACTGACTGAATCTAATTCACTTTAATTCGACGTTTTCTGCCATTTAGTTTCCACTGGAACTCAACAAATACAACATCCAACCATTTTTCACTCGATGCACTGGCGTACCAAACCACAAGTTGCTCTCAAATTAGATCTGCTTATTCCAAATCTTTGATCTAGAAGATTGTGATGGCACCCACAAATTCAACGCTGTTTTCATTTAATTTTTCTTTGAACTTTAATCTGAATACTTTCAATTACGATTTACGGCACAATTTTAATTATCAACTTTAAATTTTTAAATTTTAACTTTTTAATTTTCACTTAATTATCACTTTACGTGATTACAAAACTTGGCACTTTGCCTTTCACTTTACGTGAAATCACAATAAACTTTAAAACTTTTATAAAAATAATTAACATATTTCACTACTATTTTCCACTACGTTTACCATAAGCTCTGCCTACCATGTTGAGGAGAGTTAAGATGTTTTGAAATCAAACACAATTAGAAAATATGAACTCAACTATTTTATTTCAAGACATCGTGACAGCGATTGATGAATAGGAAGGTGGAAAAATAATATTGTGTGACAATCAGTGTTGCCACATGTACGAAATGAAAATGTTATATATATATATATATTATTTACTGGTTGAGTATATATGAAGGTTATTATATTTGTGAGGTAATGAGGGAATCGAATCCCAACAAAAATAACTACTTGTCTAAGTATCCGTTAATACTTCATTACTACAGTAATCCCATGCAACATAATGCTTTTAAACTAATACAGTAGTTTGTTTTTTTAATAATTTTATTGACAGTGTATTCATAGACACGTGAACAGTTCTGTCCTGCCTATATTTTGATTTTTATTGGTGCATTTTTCTGTTTTCCTACTCTTTTATTGTTTGTCTATCTTCCACTTACCTATAATTTCAAAGTTTTGAGGAAAAAATGATTCAATCAGTGAATAATTTTTTTAAGTGGGCTGAAATTGATTCATTCAGATTGATTTGAAGTTATTAAATTCGAGAGTAAATAAATAGTTTTATATAAGAGTTGAAAATTTTTTTGGAGAGTAAATGGGATTGAACTTAAGTTTTTGTTTCACTCCCAGCCCCTGCACTTAAAGTGAAATTTTCTTCCTTGCCTCATTTCTGCACCACCTCCCCAACTGGTAGGTAAAAACCAAAGACATACAGCTAAAGAGATGTCCAATGCTCCATATGCATTGTGGTTTGAAAATATGTGAAAGATAGAGAAGAAGCAAGTTCAGTTATATGTTCTACATATCCAAAGCTGTGCATATTTTGATGTGAAAACAGACATCTCCATACCAATATATACACGCAATCAAGCTACGACTCATGCGCAGTAGTAAATATTGGAATTTGAAATGTTTTATCAACATTTATTTGGACATCCTTACTTATATGTCTTTGGTATAAACTAAGAATACATACTACTGTACATCTTATACACAATACAAAATGTAATGAAAAATCCATTCGGGTGGAATCCTTATTCCCTAAAATTCAATTCAATATTCATCATAAATTTACGATCATTTTCGTCATTGTTTTTTCTAGTTGTGAGGGTTATGATTGAATTAGAGCTAAAATAGTGAAGCTGGCAGTTATGGTGAAGAACCAGTTTTCATTTTATTTCATGGTTCGATAAAGTAGAGCTGACTTTGGTCTGAAGTAGTTTGTGCCACGAGAAGGGATCCTACGAGAGAAAATCATTACCTTAGAGATGCAGTGAATATGGGTGCAAAACTCTTATAAATTTTGGAAATGTTCGACAGATTCCTTGTGACACATTTAATAGAAAATAATTGTCACCTATAGTTTTTAGTTTCAGATAAGTTCTTTAAAAATTAAGTGCTCAGTTTTACCCTGTGGTTTTAGTTCTGTATCAGATTTGTGAAGTGGAAAAATTCAAAAAAATTGGCAACTGAACAGAACATTAAACAGTTTTTTTTTTTTTTTTTTTTTTTTATATGAATGCAGAAGGGCTTGTGATTTGAAAAAAAAACTTCCTATCCGATCTTACTCATTCAGTTCGGTCAAAAAAATATAGAAATTTGGCATTTCTTTAAGAAAAAGAAAATGTTTTTCAAGTTCTACCTTGGAAAATTGAACGTTTATTTTGGAAAACTTGTGTCGCAACTTTCCAAATCGAAAAGTCAGTTTTTAAAAAAGTGGCATTTCTTAAATAAATTCTTTTCCATGTGGAAAACATTAAAATACGTATGGTGCTTTTTTATCTCTTTGATATTCGTATGAAGCTAATTTATCGGGTGAATATTGCCGTTGAATGGGTAGGTATATATCGATATCATGATATCATGACTGCTGGACTGTTTTCATCGTTATCGTCCGTCCAACTGTGTCGTATTTAAAATAAAATTGAGATTTCAAGCTTTTAGGCATTTGAATAATTGAAGTTTTTTATTCTTCCAAGTAGTAATTAGTAATTTCAGTTCGCTATTGCATAAAAAAACGAACTTGTTGTTAAATAATGTAAAAATTCAAATGAAAGCAGCATTTGGGCAGTATGCACGTTAAAAATTTACCGTGTCTCCTCCTGTTCATCTTCCTTTTTTAATTTTTTTTAGTTGCAAGATGAAGAAATTTTGCTCACCGACGAATTGAAGTCTCTTCTAATGGAAGAACAAAAAATTGATGAGGATATTGCAAAGGCTGAGAGAGAAAAAGGAAGACTAGAAATTGATGAAGATCGTTTTTGGCGGGAATACAACAAGTACAGTCGTGAAAAGTTTGCCTTAGAAGATGAGTACAGAAGGTAAAAGAAGTCAAACGTTCTTTTTATTTAGTTACGATGAAAAACTACAACTTCTTAATTTCTTCTCTGATTTTTTTCTGTAGTCTAGATTACCAGTTAAATTACGCTCGAGTGCACTTAGAGAGACTAAAAAAGAGCAATGTTTTCAATACGACATTTCATATTTGGCATAATGGTCATTTCGGAACTATCAATAATTTTCGGCTTGGTCGATTGCCTACTGCTCCTGTGGACTGGAGTGAAATTAACGCAGCATGGGGCCAAACAACATTATTACTCGTTGCTCTTGCTCGCAAATGTAATTTCACTTTTGAGAGATACCGTTTGATTCCTTACGGAAGTCATTCTTATGTCGAGGTAAAAAACGAGTGCTTCTTCAATAGTGGTTTCTGATTTGTTTTTTCGTTTTTAGTAACACATAATGTATTTTCTTCGTCAAGGCTTTAGCCGATCATAAAGAGTTACCATTATACGGAAATGGTGGATTCAGATTTTTGTTAAATCCAAAATTCGATTCAGCCATGGTAGCATTTTTAGACTGCTTGCAACAATTCAAAGAGGAAGTTGAAAAACGCAAATCAGGTTTCAATTTGCCGTATCGAATGGAAAAGGGTAAAATAAAAGATTCAGGAACTGGAAAAAGTTATTCGATCACGTAAGTTGAGTGTATTTTTTTATTTAGAAGTATATAACATTGAAAAACCAACAGTGACGGACTTGGTGATAGTATGGATGTATTGATGTAAAGTACAATTTTTTCTAGAATCCAATTCAACTCCGAGGAGCAATGGACAAAAGCACTGAAATTAATGCTTACGAATTTAAAATGGCTTGTGACGTGGGTGTCTTCACAGTTTGCTGTTGAGTAGTTCAATATCGAACTCAGTTTCCGTTCTTTTCAGCTGGATAAGTGATTTCTTTGTATATATGAACTTGACGAATCACCATTTTCATACTACACCGCAGAAACATAATCACTGTCGTTTTATTTCAACAGATAAAACCCTATATAATCTCTTGACCATAAATACGTATTCGTGAAGCATATTGGCAGTTGAAAATGGCTAGCCTAGATTAAGCGTGGGTGCTTTATAATTAAAGAACCAAAGTAGTCCGTACAAGAAACCAGCGTAACAAATTTCTGGTGAATTACCATCGCATAAATTTTTAGCTTCGGTTACAGATAATTCCACAATTTCTATAAATTCGCCTTCGCTCTCTAGTCCACCGCCTGAAAATTATTTTAAATAATCAAATAAGCAATTTGTCTTATGTTAAAAAAAAAAAAGAATAAATAAAATGTCAGTATTGTTCATACCCTTTTCTTTTTTCATGTGATCTTCCACTTCGACATAATATAAATTCACCTCACCTGCACTTGCTCCTATTGTTGATCTATGTTGGAAAAATTACAATCGAAAATTATTTTATAGCCGGTTGTTTTCATCGAGATTGTTTGGAACAATGGATCTACCTAAACGTTCTAATTTTTTCTAATTTACTGGCTGAAACCTCGTATCCCGTTTCTTCCATTACTTCTTCTTTAGCAATTTCTTCCAGACTTTTGTTTTTATCAATGATTCCAGCGCAAAATTCCAATGACAATCCCTGTTTGGCAGGGTACTTCGTGCAATCAATTAATCCTTCTTGATCTTTAGGAGGAATGCCTTGAAGGTAAACAGCTACGACGCATTAATTGATTAGTGTACAGAATTTTTTTAGTGAAGGCTATTAACAAATAAACAAATAACAGAAACAAATGAACCTGGTCTAAATTGTCGAACTAATATAAAAACTTTCCTCGTTATATTGAATATTATGACTGCAACGCTAAAAGACAAGACAACATTGGAGTGTAGGTATTTCGAGAATTCAATAAATTAATTCGAAACGAAAAGTCAATATTACCTTTTGTGAACTTGAATAAAATCCCATTTTTTTTTTATCCCATTCTGAAACAAAGTTGATTTATTGGAATTACTATTTCAATTCATCGTTTTGTGTAAAAATAGTGGCAATACAACTACCAGAGTATAATGAATTTCTTTAGGTTCGACATATTTCGATGCACCCAATGGAGCAACTGAAACATCCGATATATGAAACATTGTAACAACACAACGGACTTCTTCAATACTTCGAAATGTAATTCTTCTAGAAACGAAAATTAATTTCAATTTAGTTTATTTTATTAATATTTTCACAATTCAGTTCATTCGCTTGTCGAAAAAGACTGAAAAGTGCAAAGTAAATTTAACTTTTATCAATAGTAAATAAATAATAAAATTCAAGGTTATCAGTTTCATAACCCGACGTGTTTTCTATTGAGTTATTCTTCTTCTAGCGTAGGATCGGTTTTCGTATAATTATTAAAACACTGAAGAACCAAGAACAAATTCATAAATCGTATAATTAATCGATTCGTATTACACACATTAAAAAGATCGCAAAAGTTCGTCAAATTGAAAATCATTAATTAACCGAAGAGACTAGAAAAAATTGGAAGCCACCAAAAACGTTGAGTTCCAAAACCAATGTTACTGAGCAAAAGGTATTTTCATAAATATATCTATCACAGACAAAATATATACGTCATTTATAAAATATATTCGGATGTGGAATTGGATCCATTTGTAAAGCCAAAAAGGAGTCATATAAATCAACACCCCCCCTCAATTCCATATCCGATCACAATTATATTAACGATCCGCTAATTACAAACATTACAAATTATTAAATAATTTCGACATTAACTTGTGATGCTGCGGACCATTAAGGCTTTTCGTTAGCACGTCTGCTATCTGATTGGTCGTTGACACCTTGACAAGTTTGATGACCCCATCACGGACAGCGTCTTTCGTTATGTGGTAGGCAATGTCAATATGTTTCGTACGTCGCGTTTCTCTGGTCTTAGCTATTGCGATAGCGCCGGAGTTGTCTTCGTAGACTGGAACTGGAACCAAATCATTGCGCTCGTAGCCCATTTCCACCATTAAATTTAGTAGGCCCTTGATCTCTGTAGTAGCTAACTCCAGAGCAACAAACTCTGCCTCCGATGATGATCGTGCGACACTACTCTGCTTTTTCGTTCGCCAGACTACTGGATTACCATGTACACAGAGTAGAACACCAGATGTAGACCTGCGATCATTTGCGTCGCCTGCCCAATCTGAATCTGCGTAGCCAGTGATGATTTCCTCGGCACCAGTCCCAAAATTCAAACATTGATCGATTGTGCCGAGCAAATAACGTAGCACTCGTTTCGCGTACTTGAACAACATCTCCGTCGGCGTATTCTGATGTCGGCTCAAGACGTTAACAGCGTACATGATGTCTGGTCTCGTACCATGCGCAATATAATTCAGACAACCAATAATCTTGCGATAGGGTAGCTCTCGACGGATATCGCGTTCGTCGATTTCGATTTTCAAACCAAACTCCATTGGCGTACTGACTGGTCGTGAGTCTTTCATACCAAACCGCTCAATAACAGCTTCGATATACGGTCGTTGATGAAGTTGGATACATTGACCTTCTATATCTCGTGAAATAACCAAACCTAAAAACTTAGAAGGCACATCTACAACCTTTACATTAAATGCAGATTTCAATACATTTATGGTAAAATCGATTTTGTGTTCGTTGTTACTCGCGATCAAAATATCGTCTACATAAACTAAAATAAATACATTTTCATTTTCGTTTCTAAAAATACACGGACAAGTTTTTAATGCGTGAAAATTATTCTTTTCTAAAAACGTTTCTAGAGTATCGTTCCAAATTTTTGCGGCAGTATCTAAACCATAAAGGGCTTTGTTAAGTTTCCAAACATAATCATTATTATTATTCGCGTTACAATATTTATACGATTTACACCCTTCAGGTATTTCTACATAAATGTCTTCGTTCAATTTTCCATTTAAAAATGCCGTTACAAAATCTAATTGTTTAAGTCTCAACTTATGAAAATTAATAATCGATAAAAACGTACGCACAACTTCTAATTTAGGTACCGGCGAGTAAATGTCTTTTAAATCGTGATTATTTAACATACAACCAAGTGCGACTAAACGAGCTTTAAATAAACTATTAACATTTTCAATACTTTTCTTCGCGAACACCCACCGGGTACGTATCACTTTCGTTTTCGCGTCGTTACGTTTAATTACAGAATATACGTTATTTTCGATTAATGAATTCAATTCAGCGTTAATCGCGTTTAACCAACTTTCTCGATCAGGACTATTAACCTCTTCTGCATACGTCGTTGGTAACCCCACCTCTACGTTTATGTGCAGAGCATAAGCGAAATTCGATTCAGCTTCTTGGATTAGTTCTTCGTTGTTGGATATGATCTCGTTTTCTAGATCACCGTAGTTACCAAACTGAACCGGATTAAAATCTTTGAATGTTTTCGTTTTGTCGACTTCAACGTTTGATGATCTCTCGTAGCGTTTCGTTACTGGATCATACAGCAAATAACCAGTGTCTGTATTACCTACAACAAACATTAGCTTACTGTGAGGATCTAACTTCGTTGTATTTGGAGTTTCAATTTTGACGTAGGCTAAACTTCCAAAAACTCGTATTTTACTGATGTTCGGTTTTCTGCCAACCCAACGTTCGTATGGCGTTACAAAGTCATTGGCTCTCGTTGGTACTCGATTCAGCAAATAATTCGCATGTTCTACCGCATATGGCCATAATTCTAAAGCTGCTCCTGATTCAAACATTAACGCACGCGTATAATTTAATAATGTTCTGTTATACTGTTCTACACGTCCTTGATGCTCGTGATGGTATGGTGCTGCATACTCGTTGCGTATACCATTTCATTTACACATTTCTTTAAATGAATTCGATGTGAATTCACCACCGTTGTCTGCTCTTATTTCCACCACAGGATTCTGATGGAACGTTTTCATCAATTCAACGTATTCTTGAATCATATCGGCTGCGTCGCTTTTTCGATTTAAAACTTTTATTATTACGTAATGTGTAAAATCGTCAACAATTACCAAAATCCATTTCTTTGGCACCACGTTACTGCGAGTTGAAACTTCGTTGAGATCTACGTAGACTATCTCACCAGGCTTCGTTGCTTTTCTATGTTCGGCGTTGAATGGCTTTCTCGTCTGCTTCGCTTCTTGGCATACGGAGCACGTTCTGTCTTTGAGGGAAGAGAAATCGTTAAAATTCATACCTTTGACGATGTTGGATAACTTTTCCAAGTATGTTACGTTCAGATGACCCATTCGTTTATGCCATAACTCAGCGACTTTGTTGACATTCGTTACAAGAGCGTAGGATTTTCTAAGATCGACGTCCTCATTTACCATTACTCGAACTCGTATCAAGTTATTCTCCAGTTGACCTCGTAGAATCAGCTTGCCACCTTTACCAACTAAGGCTTCGTTGTCGCGAAAAACTATCGTATAGCCACCTTTCATAAGCTTAGTTACTGAAAGTAAATTCGTTCGCAAATTAGGTACATATAAAACATCTTTTATTACAAGATTTCGCGTTAAATCGCCGTCGACAAAAACCGCATTAATATCGCCACTTTCACTTGAATGTAACGCACTATTTTTATTCGCACTATTTATCGTAACCGGATTTTTATAAATGCTGTCTGGAATAAAATTTGAAGCATCACCGGACATATTGTCTGAAGCTCCACTATCTAGAACAAATTCTATTTCATTACTAGATTTAGAACACAAATTTAAAGCATACCGTTCTTCATTACATTCACGATTAAAATTAACTTCAGCAAAATTTACGTTACTCATTCTTTCACTATTTACAGCTGGTACGTTGGTTTTCGTTGGATTTGTTGTGGCTTCGTTTGCTTGTCGTACTTGATGCTGATTATTCGTTTTACTGGAGCGTTGATCGTCATTGGTTCTCACATGGTTCCCGAATTTAGGACAATGTCTACCAATATGACCGAAATTATTACATCTGAAACATTTAATATTCTCGTTTCTCGAATTACCGTTAAATCTCTTAAAACCGTTACTGCCGTTGCTATAGTTTCGATTCACGTTAGCGTTACCATATCGTTGATCGTTTCGTTGATCATTTCGTTGGTTTCTATAACCGCCGTTATTTCTAAATGTCTTGGAATACATAGCCTGCTTTTCAGCCTCTTTATATTCGTGACTGTCTTTATACGTAGTCTCTTCAGTCAACAATAAACTTTTAATATATTGAAAGTTTCTTTGCTCACCTGACAGTGAATTTACTACCGTCCTTACGTGTGACCATCGTTCAGGCATCGTTTTTAGCAGCCAAGCAACCTTTAGCGTAAATGGAAGACGTTCATTCGCATTTTCTAATATAGCACAATATTTTTCAAATTCTGCTATATGATCTTCCAATGGATTTTTCAAATCGTATTGCATTGCACCAATTTTTGTTTGTACAACGATCACGTCAACTGGACCAGTTCGTTCATACATTGGATCAAGAATCTGAAACAATTCTAAAGGCGTATTTGCAGCATTTACAGTCGTTTGTCTCACAGTATCTAAACGGTTATATATATACGCAAATGCTTTTCCTTCTCTCATCTGTCTTGCTGTCAAAGCAACTTGAGCATTTCCTTCATTATTCGGAATGTACTCACTGAGAGTATCTAGCCAGCCGTTAGCTCTCAGATTCACACGAATTAATTTCTTCCATGCTGTATAATTCTTACCATTGAATATCTGACTTTTTAATACCAGATCGTTTTGAGATTCCATACTTTCGTTTATGTTTAAAATATGAATAATTGGAACATTACCGTTTTCGTTTACACCGTTTAAATCGTTTAAATCGATCAAATCGTTTACTTCGTTCACTTCGTTTTCGTTGATCACTGGATTCACCGGATCTACCACGTTTTCAGCTTGGTCATGAACAATAGGAATTCTTCTACCTGATCTCAGTTCTCGAAAATCGATTCGTTGATCTTCACCGTTGGAATCAGCCAGATTGTTGGAAACCAAACGTCAAAAATAATTAATTAAAATCGTAGCTCAGTTCAATAATTACCACAGTGAGAATCTAGACAAAAGATCACGTCAACAATGGTTCCTCAGTAACCTTGCTCTGCTACTATATTGAGTTATTCTTCTTCTAGCGTAGGATCGGTTTTCGTATAATTATTAAAACACTGAAGAACCAAGAACAAATTCATAAATCATATAATTAATCGATTCGTATTACACACATTAAAAAGATCGCAAAAGTTCGTCAAATTGAAAATCATTAATTAACCGAAGAGACTAGAAAAAATTGGAAGCCACCAAAAACGTTGAGTTCCAAAACCAATGTTACTGAGCAAAAGGTATTTTCATAAATATATCTATCACAGACAAAATATATACGTCATTTATAAAATATATTCGGATGTGGAATTGGATCCATTCGTAAAGCCAAAAAGGAGTCATATAAATCAACATTTTCACATTTTGATGTGAGGCGGTAAAGACGAGGAACGAAAAAGAGTAAGAGAGAAGTATTCACGACAGAATTTATAAGCAGACTAAAATTACATTTGGAAATAAAATATGAATTAATATGAAATGGTGAAGCAACAGCGTTATCGGATCGAGAATGGTAGGGGAAGCACTTCGTGACGAGAGTGTATGTACGTGTGACATATATATATAGTATGATCGTGATGATGATGAAGAAAGAGAGATGGTGGGATTTCGTATCAACACCCCCCTGAAATTTTACCGATCGAGTTCTTCATCATGTATGCTGAAAGTGTACGAGAAAAAATATTAAGTACAAAATGATATATGCATACTAAAAAAAATTTTAAAAGAAAATATTCACATCGTATTATTTAGATATTATTACGGTAACTTTGGTTCCAATAATAAAAAAAATTTTTGTTTGCTGTGCTTCGGAAAAAAATAATTGATTAAAATAAATAAATAATTAAATAGGTACGTACATAAATATGGTAACATGCAAAGAGTATTGAACACTAATATGTGATGTATAGAATAGTATATGGTATATGTAATAGGCAAAAAAAAAAAAAATATATAAAAATTGGTAACATGCAAAGAAAAATTTTCGTATACATAAATGATTAATAAATGATTCATTGAAAAGTGTGCTCGAATATATTCTCGAACATTTACGAGTGTATGATAAAAAAAAAAAAAAAAAATCACAAGGGAATAAAATTAACAAAAGATTTTAAAGGTATACGATCGTTTATCGGAAACGTTACGTTTTACAATTTTATCAATACATTGGCGTGCAATAATATGAAGCGATAATATATGATGTCCGTTAGCTTTATCTTTTACGTTTCTCTTTTGTGTTTGAGGTGGCGTTTGACATGTTTATTTTTGGATAAGGCAAGCTATTAGGTTTATCTTTATTGAGGTCATGTAATGAGTTTTTATCTCTCGTATATTGTTCCGATTTTCCTTTCATACTCTTGTGTGGGAATTTGTCGTGTATTTTTCTCACGCCTGTCCAAAGCTGTATACTGTTTCTATTATTAGTGTTTGTAGGGTTTATGCTTGTTTGATTTTAATTCTGTTTTCATTGTTGGGTTTGCAACAAAATCGTGTATTTTTCTTCGACAAGTATTTTCGAGTGTATTTTTCTTTTTATGAGTATTATTTATGAACAATGTAAGAGTATTTTTTCTTGTACAATATGTTTCAAGTTTGGACTTTGGTATTTGACTTGGTACGACTTGACTTTTTTTGGACGGGTATTTTCTTTTTCAAATAAATGTGTATAATATTATGTGAACAGATTCGTGTTTTCTAGAATTTTTACAATTAAACTTTCTAATTTTGTTCTGTCCAAAGATTTCATAAGTAAATCTGCAAGTTGATTTTCAGAATTGACAGATCTGAAATGGATTCTTTTTTCTTCCATGGCCTCTAAAATTGAGTAACATTTTATCATAAGGGCCCGTGATTTCTTTTGACTTCCACCAGAGGAAATTTTTTGAGTTGATATATTATCCTCCATTACTTCCACGATTATTTTTTCCCCAAAAATTTCAAAATTCATGTGTTGAATTACCTTTATTATATCGAGAGTGTCAAAAACTGCTATAATTTCTGCAGCGGTACTGGATGAAGCGTGAATTGTCTGTTTTGAACAATTCCACTCTATCAAATCTCCATTTGCAAAAATCAATTGACTTCCTCGGCTACAAAGTCTCGACCGAAGGCATTTCCCCCTTGAAGACCAAGGTAGAGCCAATATTGAACTTCCCGAAGCCCTCAAATGTCGCAGAACTTAGGCGTTTCTTGGGGATGGTGAATTTCTACAGACGTTGCATGAAGAATGCAGCAGCCGAACAAAGTAAGCTGTTTGCACTAATAAAGACAAGTAAAAAGAAAGATAAAACTCCACTCGAATGGAACCAAGAAGCCGAACAGGCCTTTGAAAATATCAAAGAAACACTGGCAAATGCAACTCTGTTGGCTCATCCAGACGAAAGTCTGCCGTTATGCGTAAGTACCGATGCATCGGATTTTGCTATTGGTGCAACCTTGTACCAACTGGACTCAAACAACATCAAATTACCGCTAGCTTTCTTCTCGAGGAAGCTCTCAAAAACAGAAAAGAATTACAGCACTTACGATAGGGAATTGCTCGGAATTTTTGCTGCGTTGAAGCATTTCAGGCACCAGTTAGAGGGTAGATGTTTTTCTGTGTATACTGACCATAAACCCCTAACATATGCCTTCACACAAAAAGCAGAACCGGCATCTCCGAGAAGAGCACGACAGTTAGACTATATTGGTCAACTGACTACCGACATTCAGTATATAAGTGGAGAACTTAACACTCCAGCTGATGCCTTGAGTAGAATCGAAGCTATCTCGGTTCCTGTCCAATTGCCTTATGCTGAAATAGCTAAAGCACAGCTTAAGGATGCAGAATTGCAGGGGCTGTTATCGAACGATGATACTACCCTCAAATTGAGACAGCGAAAAATTCCCGGTACTGATGTTTTATTAACATGTGACATCAGTACAGGTAAGAACAGGCCATTTCTACCGGTAAAATATCGCAGGTTGGCTTTCAACAGTGTACATAATCTGTCACATGCTGGGCCAAAATGTAGTGCTAAACTAATTTCAGAAAGATTTGTATGGCCACGAATGAAGTCTGACTGCAACAAATGGGCTCGCAGTTGCCTGAACTGTCAAGAATCCAAAGTAGGAAGACACACTCGTTCGCCCCTCAAATCATTCAAGCAAACACAGCGGTTTAAAACGGTTCACATGGATCTGGTAGGCCCATTGCCACCATCCCAAGGACACAGATACCTGTTGACGATAATAGACAGGGCAACACGATGGCTGGAAGCAATCCCTCTTCACGAGATGTCAGCTCCAACAGTAGCTGCAAGGTTATACAATACCTGGATTGCGAGGTATGGCGTACCAGAAGTCATAGTCACAGACCAAGGTCGCCAATTCGAGAGCTCGCTCTTTAAAGAGCTGGCAAATAAGCTTGGTGTTCAACACAGTCATACCACAGCTTACCATCCTCAAGCCAATGGCAAAATAGAGAGATGGCATAGAGCTCTCAAAGCCTCTATCATGTCTCATGATACCAAGAGATGGGTAGAAGTACTCCCTACCATCCTCTTAGGCCTTCGATCCGCCCTGCAAACTGATACAGGTCATTCTGCAGCGCAATTAGCGTTCGGCGAAGAGCTACGCCTTCCAGGGGACTTCTTCACAAAATCGAAAGAAGTTAGCCCCGAAATAATGGTACAGAACATAAGAAATGATGCCAACAATTTCCTAAAACAGGCAGCTCGTCATGGCCAGCCCAAGATTTACATCTCGAAACACTTGGCTAATACGTCACACGTATTTGTTAGAGACGAAAAAATGAGATCTGCGCTGGAGAAACCATACGCCGGTCCTTACAAAGTAGTATCACGAGACGAGAAAAACTTCGTGATACTCATCGCAGGCGAACCAAGAACAATTTCAATCGACAGATTGAAGCCTGCGTACTTGGTAAGTGACGATAAAAGAATAAGAAGGTTACAACAGGAGAACCCAGAAAATACACAGACGAATTCCGAAACAAAAATGGAAGAATTCGTCGAAAAATGTGAGAAAAACACCTCACATCAAGAAAAACCCAAGAAAACAGTAAAATTTTCGGACGAAGTGATCACTAAAACATTTGATCCCGAGGCCCCCTTATGCCCACGTAAAAGAGGCAGGCCTCCAGGCACTAAAAAACGCAAAAACTCACACCCTTCTCGCACGTCCGAGAGGTTAATGCGAAGAAAATAAAAATTTACTCCCGAAAAGTAATATCCGTAGTAAAATTCGAAACCCGCTAAAAACATACGGGGAATATCGGAACTCCGTGAGACAAAAAAACTCCGGAGATAAGCAAACGAGGAATGCCAACAAAAAGAAGAAGACAGGAATAAACAAATCCACGTGCAATACGGAAACAAAACATTGCAACGTGCGAGTACCGTTAACCACAAAGATAATCTCTACGACGTGACGTCACAAACGGAGATTCCTTTGTACTGAAAATTCGAAAATTATATTCACTGAGTTTATTTCAGGCATAACTCTGCTTAAACCGATCAGAACTTAACCGGAAAACTTGTATACGGCCGAGAATTTTAAGCGCTATCCCCTCTACGTGTAGATAAGAAGATCCGAAAATAAAGAAAAATAACTGTAATGGTAAATCGAAAAATGAGGTAAAATCATCCGTTTCAGAACCACCGATTTACTTGGTCGTTTCTTGAGATATTTTTGGTGCCTTCTCCTACAACAACCCATTCTGTATTCTATGTCACGATTACCTATCCCGATTCCAATGTCCGCCAGCTTCCAATTCGCCAAGAAATCTGCTGAGAAAGCAAAAGCTCAGCAGATGACCAAAACGAAAACGGAGCTGGAGAGGATTGAGGAGGAGCTATTAATGGACACGGCTCCTCCGGTTGACGATGTCCTGGCGGAAATGACGACTCCGCTACCTCCGGTCATCTCACCTCCCCGATCCCCGAAGGAGACGACTCCGACTCCGGAACCCCCGAAGCCGGAGCCGAAACCCGAGGAGAAGAAGGAAGGAATGGGATTCCTGTTCACGGCAGAGAGGGCCGCGAACGAACGGGCAAAGATGGCTGCCTGGACATCGGGGAACACAAACTCCCCGATGCACAGAAAGCCGATATTCCGGCGTCTGCTACCCCCTCACTCCCGTCGACAACCCTATGCCCAAACGAAAAACGTAAAACCGAGGCATAGGGGTGAAGGCAGCCGGGCAAACTACCTGGCCCGAGCAAACGCCCGTAGGGAATCCTACGAGTGCGTTGGGGGCGCGGTGGGCAGTGCTCTGGCGAAGTGGGAGGCCGACCAGAGGCGAAAGTAAACCCGCACGTCCCCCAGGCCTTGCGCATTTTTGATCGTCTTTGCGGCGCAAAAACTGGGGGGAGTAGCTGTGGGGACTCATCGGTATGAGGTATAGGGGCTCGGACCCCTCGACGACAGTCGCCGCCCCATAGGGCAGGCAACTTATCGTCCTTGTGACGTTAAACCAACACACAGAATTACGTTCGATCGTAATTACCTGCGAATACTTGCAGATAATATACGAGTACGAATCGTGACGTCATCCATCAATCAATGTCACGATTCGTACACGAACTGGCCAGCCGCCACCTACGATAGTAGGGGATGATGCGACCTGGCCGTACTTAAACAACGTACGTATTTTACTACGTACGTGTGTTTGTGTGCACCCGCCAAAACCGGTATAAAAACTCACAGAACCGGCTCTAAAATCGCCAGTGTTCGGTTTGGTTTTGGCTTGCCCATACATTTGTATGAAGTGGCTGAACACGCTTAAATTCTGTAGAATTTCCTTCTGGTGAGAATATCTCTCACGACAAGGTATTCCACAAGTGCCATAGGAAGATTTTTTTGTACTGGTAAAAAATGATGAAATTTTGTACTCTCATTTTTTTGACATAATAATATTATAAATTTACAATAAATTTTCAAATTGCTGGCCATCTTCATTCAAGCAAGTTATTGCACAATGGAGGACATTGTGGACTGCTTCTAATACTGTGTCTGGTGTCCTTTGAACAACATCAAAAGCCACTTCAATACATTCTCTGAGTTCTTCCACATTTTCTGGAGGATTTTGGCCTTCATATACTAAATCCTTTAGCTCACCACAATGAAAGAAGTCCAGTGGTGTCAAGTCAGGAGACTGGACTAGCCACTTTATCAGACCTCTTCTTCCAAGCCACCTATTAGGAAATTTTTTATTCAGGAAGTCTGTCAGAATTTTGGCTGAATGAGTAGGGCAACCATCCTGTTGAAAATGAATGTTCTTCAGTCAACAAGAGGAATGATTTCAAGAAACTCAGGAAAATTAGTTTTGAGAAATTTCAAATAATAAAGGTTATTAAGACGAGGTGGTAAGAAAAAAGGAACAAGAAGAGTTTTCCCAATCATACCAGCCCATACATTTACAGATATCTGCCTCTGAAAAGACCAGGGGAGAGTCAAGTAGGGATTAAACTCTGACCAGATATGATAGTTGCGACTATTTAGGACTGCTTCACGTGTAGACTCATTAGTGAAAAGTATATTTTCAATGATTGTGCTATTCTTGGTAAGGAATGGCAAAAATTCTTCCTGAGCTTGTAGTTGCCTGGTTCAAGCTTCTGTACTGTTGTTGCATGGAATGTCTGAAGACCAGAATACTGGATAGCACAGTGAACTTGACTTCTTGAAATCCCACTCTGCCTGCTTATCCCACCAACTAACAACATTGGATTTTCATGCAAAATTTCCTTTGTCACATCCAGCTCAGTGATACAACAACTTCATGCTCAATAGTGAGGACACAGCTAGTCTCGTGAAGTCTGCTATGAACTGAGATAATTGTTCTGGGATCTGGTCTGTGTCCATAAAGTTGCTCGTAGTCATCAGCCGCTGCTGCACCATTGAATTCATTTTTACCATACAAATAATGCATATTTGTATAGTCACGGATGGAATAAGTTGGCCCTGTTTTGGGGTCAGTCATGGTTTATGTTGACACAATAGAGTAGTTAAGAAAAGGTACTGCAATTGATTTACATATTGTTGGGAGTGCCTCAAGCCAAATAAAAGTCATACCATTTTCCCCCATTCTATGGTAACAGACAAATGTTTTCAAACCAGAAACACAGGACAGTTCACTGCTGAATAATATCAATGTAAAAAAGCCAGAGAATGCCAAAGAATATGGAGAATAAGTTAGTATAAATTTTTGTTTTTAAATACATACTCAAAAATTCAAATAAATGAGAGTAAAAAATTTCATCATTTTTTACCAGTACAAAAAAATCTTTCTATGGCACTATTTAATTTATAATAAACTAATTATTATTTGTGAAAGGAATTACTAAGCATAGTTCTAGTAGAAAATTAATTCTCATGAAAATAAGAAATGTAGGAAAAAAATTTCTGTTCTTTGGATCAAAATTTTGGAGGATCAAGTGATGGAAGATGATGTAATTTAATAAGATGAACAAAAAAGTATTCTTGTAAAATTTAATACTTTTAAAATTAAAGAAGTGTTAAGGCTTCAAAGTTTATAAATTAAGAAATTTTCACATAAACACTTATTTAAAGAAAAAACAATTTCATTCAATTATGAATTTAAATGACAGAAACGATTAGTTGGTTAAAAATGCAAGAAAAACTAACAGCAACAAAAATTACCTAACCTAATAACCTAAAGAGCTACAATAATTTACAAAATTTTTATCTCATCGTAAAATTTTTTTTTGAATTTTCTGAGAAAAATAAGTATTTTTAGAATTTTAACACAGAATAACTTTTTAATTATAGCTTTGATCACAAAAAAGGTTATACAACTTTTTGTTGGTCTTATTAAGTACTCTAAGTCTACATTATGCATGAAAGTATAGAGTCCTTAATGAAGTTGTACTTGATGGACAAAAAATGGGTTTTCTAGCCTTTCCACAGAAATCATGTTTTTCACATTTTCATGAAGATTCTACTCCCTCAATTTTGAGAATAGACAAAAGAAGATAACATTTTTTATTCATCCATGTCTGTACTTCAACTTAGCATAACTGAAATTATTATTTCACTAATGGTTTTCTTCTCTACATATGAAGAAAATAGTGTATTTTTGAGACTTTAATATTTCTTTAGCCCCTTCAATTTTCAAGTATGCAACTTTTTATACATAACTTTTTTGTTTATTTCACCAAATTGTATAAGCAGCTTCTGAGACAACAATGAACCAAATAAAATTAATATTATGAAAGTTTTATGATTTTTTCCCAAAAAAAATGATCACTGACAAATGAAATAATGATTAAATAAATGTTTTTATAATTTATCCTTCTTTGTTTCCTTTATTTTTGACAAGAAGTTCCGGATGACTTTGCCAATTTTTTTTTTCCACTGACTTCAGGACTTCACTGACTGAATCTAATTCACTTTAATTCGACGTTTTCTGCCATTTAGTTTCCACTGGAACTCAACAAATACAACATCCAACCATTTTTCACTCGATGCACTGGCGTACCAAACCACAAGTTGCTCTCAAATTAGATCTGCTTATTCCAAATCTTTGATCTAGAAGATTGTGATGGCACCCACAAATTCAACGCTGTTTTCATTTAATTTTTCTTTGAACTTTAATCTGAATACTTTCAATTACGATTTACGGCACAATTTTAATTATCAACTTTAAATTTTTAAATTTTAACTTTTTAATTTTCACTTAATTATCACTTTACGTGATTACAAAACTTGGCACTTTGCCTTTCACTTTACGTGAAATCACAATAAACTTTAAAACTTTTATAAAAATAATTAACATATTTCACTACTATTTTCCACTACGTTTTGTTGGGATACGATTCCCTCACTACCTCACGAACACACAACTGTACATTAATCAACACTGCGTGTAATTAATAACATTTATTCTCTTTACATGTGGCGACACTGATCGCCAGCATAATATTTTTTCCGCCACTGCTCGACGGAGAATGTTCTCCGCTCGTCAGTCGTTGTACTAAAGTCGTAAATAAACCTTTTTTATTGATAAATGTCCGTGCTTCATTTTCGTTGGATGAAAAGATCGAAACTCACCTCAACATGGTAGCCAGAGCTGCGGACCAACGGAAATAAGTACGAAAAAGCAAAGTGCGTTTATAATAATCGTGAAGTTAAATGAAAAAGTGAAAATTTAAGTGTCATGAAAAAGTAAAAGTTCGTGTTGTGTAAAACCTCCGCGCAAAGTGGATGGAAAATTAAAAGTTCGAAAGTATAAAGTTCGTGTTCAGTGATCGAAAGAAGCATCCTGGAAGAACAGGAAAGCGACGAATCAAATGTATAAAAGGTAAAAATAAAATTGATGAAAACGTCGGTGAAATCGTGGGCACCGAGTAAAACGTCGAAGTCAAAAGTTTGGAGCAGGCAAATCAGGTACGAGAGAATCCTGTGGTTTGGAAAACCAAGTTGCAGAGTCAAAAACGGCTGGCAATTGTTTGTGCTGTGTTCCGGAGAAGAAATCAAAGTCGAAAAATCGAAAGTCTGAAAGTCTCAACGTCGGAGAATCAAGTCAACATCGAAGCAGAGGACCCAGGAAGCAGAAAATTACGAAAACCGAGTAAAGATAAGTAAAAATTTAGAATAATTAATTAATAATCGGTGTGATTTTTGCCCTAAAATTGGTTATAAAAGTTCAAAAATTCGTTAAAGTAAAGTAAAAAGTTCGAAATATTTTCCTGTTGACTCTCAACCAAAATTAGAGGAAAGTCGAAACTTGAAAGATTCACTGGTAACCTTTCAGGCTTTATCTCGTTGGTTGAAATTGGTCGAAATAGGAAAATATTTAGTGAAAAAGATACACTTTGAACAACAATAGAAAATTATTAAACATCTTTAGTGTTGAGTGACAGTTTATTCCTGTCAGAAATTTGTATGAAGCTTTTCAATTCGACAATAGATAACAAATCATTTTCCTTTCAGCTTCAGCTTATTGTATTTTTTGTTGAATAATTTTGTATTGGAAACTAATCTACGTTTTAACCTGTTTAGCAGAATTGCTTTTCGATCCGGAACTAGACTAAAAGACTCAGAATATTTCGAATCAAAAACACTTTGGCGGTAAATGTAAAAAGAATCTCCGAATCAAAGACGGATTGAAAACAACGGCGGAGAGATCGACTCATCGTCAGCGGCAGATAGCGTGAGATTTATTTAGAAAACGTATATTAATTATTAAGATTTATAAAATAATATCTTGACTTTGCATTCCCGATCGAGCGGTTGAGACCGTGTTTGCATAATCGTGCGGCTAAGACCGTGTTACCCCCTAGTATTAAGCTCTCGTGTTTCTGAGGTAGGGAAAATAAGCCCCGAACATAATAATTGAACAAGATGTCACGTTTTGACTCAAAAAAGGTCTTCGATGGGAGAAATTATGACGCTTGGAGGACCATGATGGTCTCCACACTTTATGCGGAAGGCTTATACCCGATAATGCATGATACTGAAACAGAAGTACTTTTTTTGGGATTAGATTTGAATAATTTTTTAAACCCCGAGTCTAGTAACGCCAACCCTGCAACACGAATGACATACTTCCGAAATCAGGAAAAGGGAAAGGCTCTCATATATCAAGGCTTGAACAACGAATTAATAGAAAGGGTAAAAGATCTGAAAACTATAAACCAAATTTTGAAAGTACTTGACGAGAGATATAAAAGCTGCACTCAAGTCACGTACATCAACGCCAAACAGACATTTCAAAGATTAAAATTTCATAGCGATGGGAACATGAGAAGTTATTTGGATGTTTTCTCGAGGGCAGCTCAAAAAATAAGGGATTGCGGGAAGAATCTGGACAGACAGGAAGAGATAGAACAACTTCTAATCTCTTTAAACATGGACTACGATATGACAAGGCTGGAGTTTAATACATTAAGTCAGGACCAGAAAACTATTGAGACACTCCATGCCATGTTAATCGAAAGGTCGGACAGACTGTACGACGAAAAAAAGCATAAATATAATAATAATAAATTTAGAAACTCCACAAATAATAATAAAAACCAAAGATTTCAATACGGAGGAAACTACAACAGGTATAATTATTCAAATAGAAGTCAAAATTCAGAACAGGGAAACGTAAAATATAATAATAATCAACAGAAAGAAACATCAAATAATAATAATAGTTACGAAAATAAAAAATATGAAAATAGTAAAAATCATAACACTTTGCCAAGTTCGGATACGATAGTCTGTTTTAAGTGCCATGGCAAAGGGCACATAGCCAAAGTATGTCCGTCAAATAAAGAGGGTGCAATACCCCAAAATAAATTGGATGGCCCTGCACAGAATACAAGATACGGACGAAATAACACCAATAATAATAATAACAAAAATAAAAAAGAAAATGACGTTCAATGGTCAATGATGATCAGATACAGATATCAGGAATCTAATAATAATAATAAATTAATAAATTTAATAACGTCAAATGACACAAAAAAAGAATCAGATTTGAATTACGTTCCATTAACCAAAAGAATAATGCTAGACGGTGGAGCTGTTGCTCATGTTATATCAGACCTGTCGAAATTGTCCAAACCAACAATGCTCGAAAAACCAATTGAGTTGGAATGTGCCATCCAAGACACTCTCTTAATAGCAACCCATATAGGGACCATGTTCATCAGAGTAGAAAACTCCGAACGTGAACAAAAAGTAATAAGACTAAAAAATGTACACTATGTCCCATCATTGAACGTAGACCTGATGTCAGGAATAAAAATAACAGAAAATAGGGCATTGGGCATAGACCAAAATTTTTCGGCGGCACATATATATGTCAGAGGAACAAACGAAGTACTCTTCTCAGCCCCAAAAATAAAGGGGGTATACATGGTCAAATACGAGATAGTGCCGGAATCCACAGTCAACCTAATAGAAAATGAAAATGAAATAAATAGAGTATGTCCTTATAAAAATGAATCGAATAAACTGGCATGTATGCCCAACATAAATTCCCAAGACGAATGGATGGAATACGAAATAGAAGAGGAGATAGTTGAGGAAAGTCAGGAGGAAAGTGAGAACAACAGGGAAGATGAAACTAATAATGTCGAGAACAGTAATATAATAGTAAGTCAAAATAACAACAAAACGAATGATCAGACCCAAAATAGGGAAATAAATGAGGAGAAAATAGAAATGGAAGAAAACAAAAACACAATTAATAATAATAACGCAGTAGACTATGAAACTGCAAATAATAATCAAGAATCGACCGAATATAAAGGGGATTCAAAAATAGAAAAAAATATGATATGGCACAGAAGATTGGGACACCTTTCGGGAAAAAACTTAAAATTTTTAACCAAAGTATCGAGAGGTATTCCCAATGGAATAACGTTCCGAGATGATGAGTTCAGTTTGTGCGAGATATGCGTAAAGGCAAATTCAAAAAGACTAGGGCACAATAGTATAAGATCTCGTCCTGATAGGAAATTGGAACTCATTTCATCGGATACGATGGGCCCATTTTCACCGGGTATATACGGTGAGAAGTATGTACTGATATTTGTAGACCACGCCACGAAATACACCTTCGTCTCCACCATAGAGAAAAAATCAATGGTGTGTGAGGAATTTAAAAAATTATACATGAAACTCAAAACAAAATTTCCGGATTACCCCATTGCCACACTAAGATGTGACAATGCAAAAGAATATTTAGATTCTCATATGAAAACATTTTGTGAGGAAAACGGCGTAAGTCTCGAGCCTGTGGTTCCGTACTCACCAGAGCTAAATGCAATGGCTGAGAGACAGAACCAAACAATAATGGCTAGAACGAGAGCCATGCTGTTTGACTCCGAATTGGATTTTAAATTTTGGTCATTGGCAGTTCTAACGGCGGTATATGTCATAAATAGGAGCCCAACTAGGGCAAATAAAGAAAATAAAACCCCTTTCGAAATGCTTTACGGCACAAAGCCGGATCTATCAAACATGAGAGTTTTCGGGTCTCTGGCCTATAGACATATTCCCATGGAAGTTCGCCAACAACAAGCCACGAAGAATAAAAAGAAGAAAACAAATCCTGAACATCCAAAACTCACACAAAGGGCAGACAAGGGCGTATTTGTGGGATACACAAGTAGTGGTTACTGCATAAGAGACCCAATAAACGACAAATCACATATAACTTGTGATGTCAGATTCGATGAAATGAGGAACGTAATAAACATTGATAGAACTAATAATAATAATATAACAGAAAAACCCCTAATATTAAATGTATGCAAACAAAGAGACAGGTATTATATAGAGGACCACATCCCTCAAAAATGGGAGGATGTGGAAAACAACCAATTTAAAACGGATTGGCAAAAAGCTATAACAGACGAGATGAGATCAATGTCTGATATGGGTGTGTGGGAGGTCGTTCCCAAGGAAAAAAATGTGAGATTGGTAGATACCAAGTGGTGCTTTACCACAAAACCCGATAACCAAGGCATCCATAGGCCAAAAGCTAGATTGGTTGCAAGGGGTTTTAAGGACCTAACTCATTACTCCTTAACTGAAACGTACGCCCCGGTAATACAGTATTGGCTCATAAGATGGACATTATCCATCACAAATAAATACAACTTAAATATCACACAATTTGACATAAAAACGGCCTTTCTTAATTCCGAAATAAAGTACCCCATATATATATCCAATCCAAAAGGGTGCCAACTAGGAGAAAATAATTGCTTAAGACTGATTAAGTCAATATATGGACTAAAGACGTCTTCTAAAAGCTGGTACGACTTATTAAATTCGACAATAATACAAGCTGGATTTCTTCAATCGAAAATAGACAGATGTCTATACACAAAACAAAATAACAATGGTGCAATGGCACTTCTAATAGTATACGTGGATGACATGTTGTTGGCTAGCAACCACGACGAGTGGACACGGAACTTAATAGATGCTTTTAATAAAAATTTTACATTGAAAATAGAAATGAATCCAACCTTTTTTGTCGGGTTTGAAATAAATCGAGACATCCCGAGGAAGCAGATAACCTTAACACAACATAGGTATATAGATAAAATTTTACGTAAATTTGGTATGACGGAGTGTAATCCGACAACCACACCTATGGAAACAGGCCTTAAAATAAGTAAGCCAACTAATGGTACGGATGACACCGAATATAGGGCAATGATAGGGAATTTGCTATATGTAGCGAGACTGACCCGCCCGGACATTGCGTTCGCCGTCAATTATTTGTCACGTTTTCAAAAATCCTCTAATAGTGAAACCAAAAATTATGTCCGCCGCATTATTAGGTACCTTAAAACAACAAGGGACTTCTCTCTTGTGTTCCACTCTGACCAAACTAAAATTAAAGCATTTGTCGATGCGTCGTATGCACCCGACGTAGACGATTCACCCATTGAAATAAATAATTTGGAGAAAGGGTGCTCCACCACCGGCTATATGATTTTCGCAAACGGAGACTTGTTAAATTGGGCCGTTCACCGGCAAAACTTAGTTGCAACCTCGTCAACTGCAGCTGAACTAATTGCGTTGAATGACGCACTTGACGACATATACGTGATCTGGAGACTCACTGAGAGCGTTTTTTCTGTAACCGACTCAGTGCAGGTGTACGAGGATAATATATCCGCATCACGCATTGCATCTGGGGGAGGCCAAAAACGCTCCAGGTCTTTAGCGATCAAGTGTTACGCAGTTTTGGAAGCATTCCAAAATAAATTGATTACGTTCAACGATATTAGGTCGACCGATCAAGTTGCAGATATTTTAACGAAGGCACTTGATCGGAAAACGTACCAAAATATTGTCACGAAGATACTCCGAACAAGTCAACCTTTCGGCCAATAGTCTTAATCGACTCAACCTGCAAAATTTTTTGTTGTTGGTTTTGGACTGCGGATGGGCGTCGGTCTTTTAGCGCCTATCGTAAACCGAGCAGTCCATATGTTGTTTCACCACTCATTTCACAATTTTTCAATAGGTTCCCCGTCGCTGCTCTGCCTCTCTTATTGGCATCAGCATTCCCTAATATATACCATTGATTCCAACAATAGCAAATTTATATGAAAATACACAAATAATTATAAGGATATATACATATATACATGATAATATTATCTCCATACAGCTGACGATGAGGAGACATTGATCTCTCCGACGTGTTTTTTATACATATATATACTTTAAGCCGAAAAAATCACACAATATTTATAAGATGTGACACTAGAACATAAGGTTCAACATATACCTCATGTTAATATTTACACGATTTATTTAAGATATGAACGCATAAACATTTATTAGACAATAACATACTAGTCAACGACACACAAATTTTTTTTAAATAACTCAAATATTTTTACCATTTTAATAGCAACTTTATGTGACAATTACATGTAATAATTTTGACTGCTTTTGCTTATTTATTTTTTATATTTTTGTTGTTTAATACATGCAATATGTAATACCTATTCGTTTATATGTTCGTTCGTCCGTTTTGAATCGCAGGGGGGTGTTGGGATACGATTCCCTCACTACCTCACGAACACACAACTGTACATTAATCAACACTGCGTGTAATTAATAACATTTATTCTCTTTACATGTGGCGACACTGATCGCCAGCATAATATTTTTTCCGCCACTGCTCGACGGAGAATGTTCTCCGCTCGTCAGTCGTTGTACTAAAGTCGTAAATAAACCTTTTTTATTGATAAATGTCCGTGCTTCATTTTCGTTGGATGAAAAGATCGAAACTCACCTCAACACGTTTACCATAAGCTCTGCCTACCATGTTGAGGAGAGTTAAGATGTTTTGAAATCAAACACAATTAGAAAATATGAACTCAACTATTTTATTTCAAGACATCGTGACAGCGATTGATGAATAGGAAGGTGGAAAAATAATATTGTGTGACAATCAGTGTTGCCACATGTACGAAATGAAAATGTTATATATATATATATATTATTTACTGGTTGAGTATATATGAAGGTTATTATATTTGTGAGGTAATGAGGGAATCGAATCCCAACAAAAATAACTACTTGTCTAAGTATCCGTTAATACTTCATTACTACAGTAATCCCATGCAACATAATGCTTTTAAACTAATACAGTAGTTTGTTTTTTTAATAATTTTATTGACAGTGTATTCATAGACACGTGAACAGTTCTGTCCTGCCTATATTTTGATTTTTATTGGTGCATTTTTCTGTTTTCCTACTCTTTTATTGTTTGTCTATCTTCCACTTACTTATAATTTCAAAGTTTTGAGGAAAAAATGATTCAATCAGTGAATAATTTTTTTAAGTGGGCTGAAATTGATTCATTCAGATTGATTTGAAGTTATTAAATTCGAGAGTAAATAAATAGTTTTATATAAGAGTTGAAAATTTTTTTGGAGAGTAAATGGGATTGAACTTAAGTTTTTGTTTCACTCCCAGCCCCTGCACTTAAAGTGAAATTTTCTTCCTTGCCTCATTTCTGCACCACCTCCCCAACTGGTAGGTAAAAACCAAAGACATACAGCTAAAGAGATGTCCAATGCTCCATATGCATTGTGGTTTGAAAATATGTGAAAGATAGAGAAGAAGCAAGTTCAGTTATATGTTCTACATATCCAAAGCTGTGCATATTTTGATGTGAAAACAGACATCTCCATACCAATATATACACGCAATCAAGCTACGACTCATGCGCAGTAGTAAATATTGGAATTTGAAATGTTTTATCAACATTTATTTGGACATCCTTACTTATATGTCTTTGGTATAAACTAAGAATACATACTACTGTACATCTTATACACAATACAAAATGTAATGAAAAATCCATTCGGGTGGAATCCTTATTCCCTAAAATTCAATTCAATATTCATCATAAATTTACGATCATTTTCGTCATTGTTTTTTCTAGTTGTGAGGGTTATGATTGAATTAGAGCTAAAATAGTGAAGCTGGCAGTTATGGTGAAGAACCAGTTTTCATTTTATTTCATGGTTCGATAAAGTAGAGCTGACTTTGGTCTGAAGTAGTTTGTGCCACGAGAAGGGATCCTACGAGAGAAAATCATTACCTTAGAGATGCAGTGAATATGGGTGCAAAACTCTTATAAATTTTGGAAATGTTCGACAGATTCCTTGTGACACATTTAATAGAAAATAATTGTCACCTATAGTTTTTAGTTTCAGATAAGTTCTTTAAAAATTAAGTGCTCAGTTTTACCCTGTGGTTTTAGTTCTGTATCAGATTTGTGAAGTGGAAAAATTCAAAAAAATTGGCAACTGAACAGAACATTAAACAGTTTTTTTTTTTTTTTTTTTTTTTATATGAATGCAGAAGGGCTTGTGATTTGAAAAAAAAACTTCCTATCCGATCTTACTCATTCAGTTCGGTCAAAAAAATATAGAAATTTGGCATTTCTTTAAGAAAAAGAAAATGTTTTTCAAGTTCTACCTTGGAAAATTGAACGTTTATTTTGGAAAACTTGTGTCGCAACTTTCCAAATCGAAAAGTCAGTTTTTAAAAAAGTGGCATTTCTTAAATAAATTCTTTTCCATGTGGAAAACATTAAAATACGTATGGTGCTTTTTTATCTCTTTGATATTCGTATGAAGCTAATTTATCGGGTGAATATTGCCGTTGAATGGGTAGGTATATATCGATATCATGATATCATGACTGCTGGACTGTTTTCATCGTTATCGTCCGTCCAACTGTGTCGTATTTAAAATAAAATTGAGATTTCAAGCTTTTAGGCATTTGAATAATTGAAGTTTTTTATTCTTCCAAGTAGTAATTAGTAATTTCAGTTCGCTATTGCATAAAAAAACGAACTTGTTGTTAAATAATGTAAAAATTCAAATGAAAGCAGCATTTGGGCAGTATGCACGTTAAAAATTTACCGTGTCTCCTCCTGTTCATCTTCCTTTTTTAATTTTTTTTAGTTGCAAGATGAAGAAATTTTGCTCACCGACGAATTGAAGTCTCTTCTAATGGAAGAACAAAAAATTGATGAGGATATTGCAAAGGCTGAGAGAGAAAAAGGAAGACTAGAAATTGATGAAGATCGTTTTTGGCGGGAATACAACAAGTACAGTCGTGAAAAGTTTGCCTTAGAAGATGAGTACAGAAGGTAAAAGAAGTCAAACGTTCTTTTTATTTAGTTACGATGAAAAACTACAACTTCTTAATTTCTTCTCTGATTTTTTTCTGTAGTCTAGATTACCAGTTAAATTACGCTCGAGTGCACTTAGAGAGACTAAAAAAGAGCAATGTTTTCAATACGACATTTCATATTTGGCATAATGGTCATTTCGGAACTATCAATAATTTTCGGCTTGGTCGATTGCCTACTGCTCCTGTGGACTGGAGTGAAATTAACGCAGCATGGGGCCAAACAACATTATTACTCGTTGCTCTTGCTCGCAAATGTAATTTCACTTTTGAGAGATACCGTTTGATTCCTTACGGAAGTCATTCTTATGTCGAGGTAAAAAACGAGTGCTTCTTCAATAGTGGTTTCTGATTTGTTTTTTCGTTTTTAGTAACACATAATGTATTTTCTTCGTCAAGGCTTTAGCCGATCATAAAGAGTTACCATTATACGGAAATGGTGGATTCAGATTTTTGTTAAATCCAAAATTCGATTCAGCCATGGTAGCATTTTTAGACTGCTTGCAACAATTCAAAGAGGAAGTTGAAAAACGCAAATCAGGTTTCAATTTGCCGTATCGAATGGAAAAGGGTAAAATAAAAGATTCAGGAACTGGAAAAAGTTATTCGATCACGTAAGTTGAGTGTATTTTTTTATTTAGAAGTATATAACATTGAAAAACCAACAGTGACGGACTTGGTGATAGTATGGATGTATTGATGTAAAGTACAATTTTTTCTAGAATCCAATTCAACTCCGAGGAGCAATGGACAAAAGCACTGAAATTAATGCTTACGAATTTAAAATGGCTTGTGACGTGGGTGTCTTCACAGTTTGCTGTTGAGTAGTTCAATATCGAACTCAGTTTCCGTTCTTTTCAGCTGGATAAGTGATTTCTTTGTATATATGAACTTGACGAATCACCATTTTCATACTACACCGCAGAAACATAATCACTGTCGTTTTATTTCAACAGATAAAACCCTATATAATCTCTTGACCATAAATACGTATTCGTGAAGCATATTGGCAGTTGAAAATGGCTAGCCTAGATTAAGCGTGGGTGCTTTATAATTAAAGAACCAAAGTAGTCCGTACAAGAAACCAGCGTAACAAATTTCTGGTGAATTACCATCGCATAAATTTTTAGCTTCGGTTACAGATAATTCCACAATTTCTATAAATTCGCCTTCGCTCTCTAGTCCACCGCCTGAAAATTATTTTAAATAATCAAATAAGCAATTTGTCTTATGTTAAAAAAAAAAAAGAATAAATAAAATGTCAGTATTGTTCATACCCTTTTCTTTTTTCATGTGATCTTCCACTTCGACATAATATAAATTCACCTCACCTGCACTTGCTCCTATTGTTGATCTATGTTGGAAAAATTACAATCGAAAATTATTTTATAGCCGGTTGTTTTCATCGAGATTGTTTGGAACAATGGATCTACCTAAACGTTCTAATTTTTTCTAATTTACTGGCTGAAACCTCGTATCCCGTTTCTTCCATTACTTCTTCTTTAGCAATTTCTTCCAGACTTTTGTTTTTATCAATGATTCCAGCGCAAAATTCCAATGACAATCCCTGTTTGGCAGGGTACTTCGTGCAATCAATTAATCCTTCTTGATCTTTAGGAGGAATGCCTTGAAGGTAAACAGCTACGACGCATTAATTGATTAGTGTACAGAATTTTTTTAGTGAAGGCTATTAACAAATAAACAAATAACAGAAACAAATGAACCTGGTCTAAATTGTCGAACTAATATAAAAACTTTCCTCGTTATATTGAATATTATGACTGCAACGCTAAAAGACAAGACAACATTGGAGTGTAGGTATTTCGAGAATTCAATAAATTAATTCGAAACGAAAAGTCAATATTACCTTTTGTGAACTTGAATAAAATCCCATTTTTTTTTTATCCCATTCTGAAACAAAGTTGATTTATTGGAATTACTATTTCAATTCATCGTTTTGTGTAAAAATAGTGGCAATACAACTACCAGAGTATAATGAATTTCTTTAGGTTCGACATATTTCGATGCACCCAATGGAGCAACTGAAACATCCGATATATGAAACATTGTAACAACACAACGGACTTCTTCAATACTTCGAAATGTAATTCTTCTAGAAACGAAAATTAATTTCAATTTAGTTTATTTTATTAATATTTTCACAATTCAGTTCATTCGCTTGTCGAAAAAGACTGAAAAGTGCAAAGTAAATTTAACTTTTATCAATAGTAAATAAATAATAAAATTCAAGGTTATCAGTTTCATAACCCGACGTGTTTTCTATTGAGTTATTCTTCTTCTAGCGTAGGATCGGTTTTCGTATAATTATTAAAACACTGAAGAACCAAGAACAAATTCATAAATCGTATAATTAATCGATTCGTATTACACACATTAAAAAGATCGCAAAAGTTCGTCAAATTGAAAATCATTAATTAACCGAAGAGACTAGAAAAAATTGGAAGCCACCAAAAACGTTGAGTTCCAAAACCAATGTTACTGAGCAAAAGGTATTTTCATAAATATATCTATCACAGACAAAATATATACGTCATTTATAAAATATATTCGGATGTGGAATTGGATCCATTTGTAAAGCCAAAAAGGAGTCATATAAATCAACACCCCCCCTCAATTCCATATCCGATCACAATTATATTAACGATCCGCTAATTACAAACATTACAAATTATTAAATAATTTCGACATTAACTTGTGATGCTGCGGACCATTAAGGCTTTTCGTTAGCACGTCTGCTATCTGATTGGTCGTTGACACCTTGACAAGTTTGATGACCCCATCACGGACAGCGTCTTTCGTTATGTGGTAGGCAATGTCAATATGTTTCGTACGTCGCGTTTCTCTGGTCTTAGCTATTGCGATAGCGCCGGAGTTGTCTTCGTAGACTGGAACTGGAACCAAATCATTGCGCTCGTAGCCCATTTCCACCATTAAATTTAGTAGGCCCTTGATCTCTGTAGTAGCTAACTCCAGAGCAACAAACTCTGCCTCCGATGATGATCGTGCGACACTACTCTGCTTTTTCGTTCGCCAGACTACTGGATTACCATGTACACAGAGTAGAACACCAGATGTAGACCTGCGATCATTTGCGTCGCCTGCCCAATCTGAATCTGCGTAGCCAGTGATGATTTCCTCGGCACCAGTCCCAAAATTCAAACATTGATCGATTGTGCCGAGCAAATAACGTAGCACTCGTTTCGCGTACTTGAACAACATCTCCGTCGGCGTATTCTGATGTCGGCTCAAGACGTTAACAGCGTACATGATGTCTGGTCTCGTACCATGCGCAATATAATTCAGACAACCAATAATCTTGCGATAGGGTAGCTCTCGACGGATATCGCGTTCGTCGATTTCGATTTTCAAACCAAACTCCATTGGCGTACTGACTGGTCGTGAGTCTTTCATACCAAACCGCTCAATAACAGCTTCGATATACGGTCGTTGATGAAGTTGGATACATTGACCTTCTATATCTCGTGAAATAACCAAACCTAAAAACTTAGAAGGCACATCTACAACCTTTACATTAAATGCAGATTTCAATACATTTATGGTAAAATCGATTTTGTGTTCGTTGTTACTCGCGATCAAAATATCGTCTACATAAACTAAAATAAATACATTTTCATTTTCGTTTCTAAAAATACACGGACAAGTTTTTAATGCGTGAAAATTATTCTTTTCTAAAAACGTTTCTAGAGTATCGTTCCAAATTTTTGCGGCAGTATCTAAACCATAAAGGGCTTTGTTAAGTTTCCAAACATAATCATTATTATTATTCGCGTTACAATATTTATACGATTTACACCCTTCAGGTATTTCTACATAAATGTCTTCGTTCAATTTTCCATTTAAAAATGCCGTTACAAAATCTAATTGTTTAAGTCTCAACTTATGAAAATTAATAATCGATAAAAACGTACGCACAACTTCTAATTTAGGTACCGGCGAGTAAATGTCTTTTAAATCGTGATTATTTAACATACAACCAAGTGCGACTAAACGAGCTTTAAATAAACTATTAACATTTTCAATACTTTTCTTCGCGAACACCCACCGGGTACGTATCACTTTCGTTTTCGCGTCGTTACGTTTAATTACAGAATATACGTTATTTTCGATTAATGAATTCAATTCAGCGTTAATCGCGTTTAACCAACTTTCTCGATCGTCACATCCAGCTCAGTGATACAACAACTTCATGCTCAATAGTGAGGACACAGCTAGTCTCGTGAAGTCTGCTATGAACTGAGATAATTGTTCTGGGATCTGGTCTGTGTCCATAAAGTTGCTCGTAGTCATCAGCCGCTGCTGCACCATTGAATTCATTTTTACCATACAAATAATGCATATTTGTATAGTCACGGATGGAATAAGTTGGCCCTGTTTTGGGGTCAGTCATGGTTTATGTTGACACAATAGAGTAGTTAAGAAAAGGTACTGCAATTGATTTACATATTGTTGGGAGTGCCTCAAGCCAAATAAAAGTCATACCATTTTCCCCCATTCTATGGTAACAGACAAATGTTTTCAAACCAGAAACACAGGACAGTTCACTGCTGAATAATATCAATGTAAAAAAGCCAGAGAATGCCAAAGAATATGGAGAATAAGTTAGTATAAATTTTTGTTTTTAAATACATACTCAAAAATTCAAATAAATGAGAGTAAAAAATTTCATCATTTTTTACCAGTACAAAAAAATCTTTCTATGGCACTATTTAATTTATAATAAACTAATTATTATTTGTGAAAGGAATTACTAAGCATAGTTCTAGTAGAAAATTAATTCTCATGAAAATAAGAAATGTAGGAAAAAAATTTCTGTTCTTTGGATCAAAATTTTGGAGGATCAAGTGATGGAAGATGATGTAATTTAATAAGATGAACAAAAAAGTATTCTTGTAAAATTTAATACTTTTAAAATTAAAGAAGTGTTAAGGCTTCAAAGTTTATAAATTAAGAAATTTTCACATAAACACTTATTTAAAGAAAAAACAATTTCATTCAATTATGAATTTAAATGACAGAAACGATTAGTTGGTTAAAAATGCAAGAAAAACTAACAGCAACAAAAATTACCTAACCTAATAACCTAAAGAGCTACAATAATTTACAAAATTTTTATCTCATCGTAAAATTTTTTTTTGAATTTTCTGAGAAAAATAAGTATTTTTAGAATTTTAACACAGAATAACTTTTTAATTATAGCTTTGATCACAAAAAAGGTTATACAACTTTTTGTTGGTCTTATTAAGTACTCTAAGTCTACATTATGCATGAAAGTATAGAGTCCTTAATGAAGTTGTACTTGATGGACAAAAAATGGGTTTTCTAGCCTTTCCACAGAAATCATGTTTTTCACATTTTCATGAAGATTCTACTCCCTCAATTTTGAGAATAGACAAAAGAAGATAACATTTTTTATTCATCCATGTCTGTACTTCAACTTAGCATAACTGAAATTATTATTTCACTAATGGTTTTCTTCTCTACATATGAAGAAAATAGTGTATTTTTGAGACTTTAATATTTCTTTAGCCCCTTCAATTTTCAAGTATGCAACTTTTTATACATAACTTTTTTGTTTATTTCACCAAATTGTATAAGCAGCTTCTGAGACAACAATGAACCAAATAAAATTAATATTATGAAAGTTTTATGATTTTTTCCCAAAAAAAATGATCACTGACAAATGAAATAATGATTAAATAAATGTTTTTATAATTTATCCTTCTTTGTTTCCTTTATTTTTGACAAGAAGTTCCGGATGACTTTGCCAATTTTTTTTTTCCACTGACTTCAGGACTTCACTGACTGAATCTAATTCACTTTAATTCGACGTTTTCTGCCATTTAGTTTCCACTGGAACTCAACAAATACAACATCCAACCATTTTTCACTCGATGCACTGGCGTACCAAACCACAAG
>WOFM01001918.1:0-13401 GCA_011428145.1 Ericerus pela
TATAAGCGTACCGGGAGAAATGGTCGACAATAAGATGAAGATAAGTTGAAGAAGATTTGCCACTCCCCAAACCACCAATGGTGTCAAGAGACATGACTTCAAAAGGAGCAGAGGCTGGACCAATGAACAAAATACAAAGTACAGAAAAATATGAGAGAAAATACGTAAAAGAATACGAATTGAGAGCGTACGAAAACGCGTGTACAAAATAAGGAAGCGAGAAATAATGAACTGCAGGTATGATTGAAGTAGCATCGAAGAGATGCACCGAACGGCGCGATAAGTCGGGAAAGGACATGAAGGAAAGTGAGTAAACGATAGGAAGAAAAGACAAGATAGAACGAGTAGACTAAGAGTGCAATCTTACATATATATGTCACACATACACTCTCATCACGAAGTGCTTCCCCTACCATTCTCGATCAGCTATCGCTGTTGCTTCGCCATTTTGTACTTATTCATATTTTATTTCCAAATGTAATTTTAGTCTGCTAATAAATTCTGTCGTGAATACTTCTCTCTTACTCTTTTTCGTTTCTCGTCATTACCGCCTCACATCACAGTTTGAGTGGGAAATGAGTTTCAGCGTTCTTGGGTGAACAGACGAAAAAAGTCGTGTTTGTTCGCACAACCTGAAAGTGTTAGTTTATGTTATCAAAAGTAGTAGCGCTAACGGTTAGTGAGCGAGTGTAGGTGGAGTGTAGAACAACACCCCCCCCCAGAGTCCAACGAAACGAGCGAACATGATTTATCGCGAGTACAAAAATTTTGAATTACATTTTTACTTTCATTTCCCAAACAACAAAAAATAAATAAAATAAATTACATAAAATAAATTAATAATAAATAATGACTAGATTACAACATGTATTTCGATGTATGTTCGAAAAGAAAAAAATTTTAGCGACATATATTATATTAACGGATTTCGATTCGTATATTTTTCGATCTTTCATGTTGTTCGAGAAAAATTTTGTTCAATTTTGTTCAGTGCTTGTTGAATGAGTGTGTTCCGAAATGTGATAAACTAATATCAACTCAACGTGTGAAATCATATTTATGATTTGTATTCAGATCTCTGTATATTCAAAACTTGAATTGTATAGATGACAATGAATACCTACACAAAAATAAATTTTGTTTCAACAAGTATTATTTGGTTTAAAAGTATATTATATTATTAATTTTGTTTGAACATGTGATTTTTCCTTTTCTCGAACATTATATTTTTCATGTACTATATTACAAAAAGCGGGATTATTGTATTCAGTGATTCTTGACTTGAATTTCTATATTTCTTCCCTTAACAATAAACGATTTTGCATATGATTATTGTGAATTTAATGAATTTTATTGTGAGAGGTTTGATGTCGTTAAAATTTTATCGACTAGATTTCTAAATTTTTGTTTTTCGAGACTTTTTGTCAGCATATCTGCTAATTGCGAGTTTGTACCTACAGTTTTAAATTCTATTTCTTTATCCTCTACCGATTGTGTAATGGCATAACATTTTATCATTAAGGCCCTTGCTCGTTTTTGAGCTCCTCCTGACATTATTCTGAGAGCTGAAATGTTATCTTCGAAAATTCTTACTGGGTCATTTTCTTGGAATATTTCTTTTTGTAGAAGGAATGTGACCTGTATATCGTCTAAGGCATCAAATACCGCAATAATTTCAGCAGCAGTTGAGCTTGTAGCTACGATTGTTTGTCTTCTTACATTCCAATTGATTAAATCCCCATTTAAATATATCAAAAATCCTGATATTGATTTTCCAAGATTTAAATTTGATATTTTTATTTCATGATCTTTTACATCTGGGGCATAAGATGCATCAACGAATGAATGTATGCCTTTACTATCTGATGTGAATTTAATTGAGAAATCTTTTGTGGTTGTGGGGACTCATCGGTATGAGGTATAGGGGCTCGGACCCCTCAACGACAGTTGCCGCCCCATAGGGCAGGCAACTTATCGTCCTTGCGACGTTAAACGAACACACAGAATTACGTTCGATCGTAATTACCTGTGAATACTTGCAGGTAATGTACGAGTACCGAATCGTGACGTCATCCATCAATCAATGTCACGATTCGTACACGAACCGGCCAGCCGCCACCTACGATAGTAGGGGATGATGCGACCTGGCCGTACTTAAACAACGTACGTATTTTACTACGTACGTGTGTTTGTGTGCACGCGCCAAAACCTGTATAAAAACTCACAGAACCGGCTCTAAAATCGCCAGTGTTCGGTTTGGTTTTGGCTTGCCCATACATTCGTATGAAGTGGCTGAACACGCTTAAATTCTGTAGAATTTCCTTCTGGTGAGAATATTTCTCACGACAAGGTATTCCACAGTGGTGACCTCGACGTGATTTCGGCCATGTCGTGAGGAGTCTTAGGCGCTTCGGCGCTATTACAACCTGGCGCAGTAGCGCTGGCGAGATTCTCGCTTGCTCGGCAAATTAAAAAATATTTTTTTACCTAGACTAAGACACCCTTTGGTCGTCGAAGTAAGAGTCTGCTGAAGTGGGAATTTATACCCCTCTCCTTAAAATATACAAACAAGGAGAAACCAGACAGTAGACCTGGAGGAAGAAGGTTGGACTCATCCCCCAACTCCCCCAACTTCGACTCGACACTCATTGAATTTAGCAAATATAGAAGAAGGCCCTCAACACCCAGAATTAATACGACTGAAAACTGCTATAAACAAAGAAGAACTCGCAGTTAGAACGTTGAGAAGTGGTCGAACTTTAAGCCAAAGTTGTGACCTGAAAACACCTGCCCTACAAACACAGGAGCCAGTGTTTTCAACAAGCAAGGAAGGAAGTAGTACTGTGGAATACGCTTGTCAACAGAAAGACACAGCAATGGTTTCACCACCGACTGAAAACACACAACCATCACAAGGAGGTAGTAGTCAGCCGCAGCTGACACCCAAAGTTTTGGCTCAGATCTTGCAACTCTTGCAAATGCAGCCAGGACAGAACCCTAACTTCTATAGACGAAGGATAGATATCCCGGAATTTCTGCCAAACGAGGTAGAATTATGGTTGACACTATTAGAAGGCAGGTTCAGGACAGAAAACATAACACTGAACCAGCGGTATACACATATCTGCGGAGGCATGCCCCCACAGATAATCCGCCACATTCCGGACATTATGGAATGCCCTTCGACAGAAGAGGACAAATACGCCTGGTTCGTCAAAAAGATAAAGAAAGTATTCGGCAAAACAAAAAATGAAATAAAGATGATGTGATGGGTGGTATGAAGATGGGAGACGACAAACCCTCAATCTTCATGGCGAAGTTAAGACAGAAGGCGGACAATATCGTAGCCCCTTCTGTCATAGGCAACCAATTCTGCAAACAACTTCCACAAAGTGTTGTGCAGTGCCTAGCCGCCGTTGGTTCCACGGTAATCAATACATCCGCGGATCTTGACTTCCTTGCGAAATCCGCAGATAATGCGATCGAGTACACCAGGTCAAAGCCGGTGGTCAGTGCAGTATCTGCAGAGACTGGAGAGCTCGCTCAACTTCGAGCCCAAATAGCTCAGTTGACCGAAGAAGTAAAACGGAACAAAAGCCAAAGCTCGACGAAGCCCAATAGCAGCTGGCGACAAAGATCAAAAAGCAGAAGCAACAACAACAGCAGAGGACGACAGTCCCGGTCAAGAGACCGCAGATCTAGTTCCAGAACCAGGGGTCAGAGTTCAACTCCCCCTAGAACACCATCTCCCAAAACCCAGTCTCGAAATTGGGATGATAAGAGTTGCTTTTTCCACAACAGGTTTGGCGCAGAGGCCACCAAATGCAACAACAGATGCAGATGGTGGGGTAAAACTTTCAACAAGGAGGCGTCAAACTAGAACGAGGGGCCATCTCTGTGGCCGAAGACCCCTCGGAAAATTACTCACACCGCCTGTTCATAAAGGACAGGACAAATAGGAGACGTTACTTAATTGACTCAGGAGCAGACCTGAGCATACTGCCAGTAAATAGAACCCAAAAAGTACTTCCTCCGAAATACTATCTCTGTACTGTGAATGGTCAAAACCTTCCAGCTTACGGACTTGAAACAAGCAAAGTCGACATCGGACTCAGCAAAAATATGACGTGGTCCTTCACGGTTGCAGACGTTCCAAACCCGATCCTGGGTGCAGATTTTCTCGCACACTATGGCCTGATCATTGACCTCAAACACGGCAAACTGATCAATAGTGAAAACAAAAGTGTGGAAGGCAAAACGCTAGCATACAGACTGGACACAAATATATCCAGCTGTACTAAAGTCGACGGACAACTCCTACGGATCCTGTCTGACTATCCTGGAGTAACTCAACCCTCAATTCGCAGGCATCCTACGTACAAACACGACACGGTTCACTACATTGAAACCAAAGGACAGCCTTGCCATGCTAGAGCACGAAGGTTATTACCCGACAAACTCAAAGCGGCACGAGAGTATTTCCATCGCATAATTGAGGAGGGCGTATGTCGCCCCTCAAAAAGCTCATGGAGCTCCCCTATCCACATGACTAAAAAAGCAAGTGGAGAGTGGCGAATTGTTGGCGACTACAGGGCCTTAAATGCCATAACAGTTCCTGATCGCTACCCAGTCCCCAACATAATGGACTTCAATGCGAATATGAAGGGTAAAACTATGTTCACAAAAATAGACATCAACTGGGCATTCCACCAAATTCCTATGGCCGACCAGGACGTTCCAAAGACAGCGGTCATAACCCCCTTTGGACTATTCGAATACCTTCGAATGCCGTTTGGACTACGCAACTCAGCACAAACTTTCCAACGATTCATCAATGGACTGTTTAGGGAATTGCCGTTTGCATATGCATACCTGGATGACATTTGCATTTGCTCAGAAGGCGGTGAGCATCAGCACGAGGAGAATGTGAGATCCGTGGTACAGCGTATACACGCAGCCGGACTCACTATCAACGTAGGCAAAAGCTTATACGCACAGACCGAAATTGACTTCCTCGGCTACAAAGTCTCGACCGAAGGCATTTCCCCCCTGAAGACCAAGGTAGAGCCAATATTGAACTTCCCGAAGCCCTCAAATGTCGCAGAACTCAGGCGTTTCTTGGGGATGGTGAATTTCTATAGACGTTGCATGAAGAATGCAGCAGCCGAACAAAGTAAGCTGTTTGCATTAATAAAGACAAGCAAAAAGAAAGATAAAACTCCACTCGAATGGAACGAAGAAGCCGAACAAGCCTTTGAAAATATCAAAGAAACACTGGCAAATGCAACTCTGTTGGCTCATCCAGACGAAAGTCTGCCGTTATGCGTAAGTACCGATGCATCAGATTTTGCTATTGGTGCAACTCTGTACCAACTAGACTCAAACAACATCAAATTACCGCTAGCTTTCTTCTCGAGGAAGCTCTCAAAAACAGAAAAGAATTACAGCACATACGATAGGGAATTGCTCGGAATTTTTGCTGCGTTGAAGCATTTCAGGCACCAGTTAGAGGGTAGATGTTTTTCTGTGTATACTGACCATAAACCCCTAACATATGCCTTCACACAAAAAGCAGAACCGGCATCTCCGAGAAGAGCACGACAGTTAGACTATATTGGTCAACTGACTACCGACATACAGTATATAAGTGGAGAACTTAACACTCCAGCTGATGCCCTGAGTAGAATCGAAGCTATCTCGGTTCCTGTCCAATTGCCTTACGCTGAAATAGCTAAAGCACATCTTAAGGATGCAGAATTGCAGGGGTTGTTATCGAACGATGATACTACCCTCAAATTGAGACAGCGAAAAATTCCCGGTACTGATGTTTTATTAACATGTGACATCAGTACAGGTAAGAACAGGCCATTGCTACCGGTAAAATATCGCAGGTTGGCTTTCAACAGTGTACATAATCTGTCACATGCTGGGCCAAAATGTAGTGCTAAACTAATTTCAGAAAGATTTGTATGGCCACGAATGAAGTCTGACTGCAACAAATGGGCTCGCAGTTGCCTGAACTGTCAAGAATCCAAAGTAGGAAGACACACTCGCTCGCCCCTCAAATCATTCAAACAAACACAGCGGTTTAAAACGATTCATATGGATCTGGTAGGCCCGTTGCCACCATCTCAAGGACACAGATACCTGTTGACGATAATAGACAGGGCAACACGATGGCCGGAAGCAATCCCTCTACACGAGATGTCAGCTCCAACAGTAGCTGCAAGGTTATACGATACCTGGATTGCGAGGTACGGCGTACCAGAAGTCATAATCACAGACCAAGGTCGCCAATTCGAGAGCTCGCTCTTTAAAGAGCTGACAAATAAGCTTGGTGTTCAAAACAGTCATACCACAGCTTACCATCCTCAAGCCAATGGCAAAATAGAGAGATGGCATAGAGCTCTCAAAGCCTCCATCATGTCTCATGATACTAAGAGATGGGTAGAAATACTCCCTACCATCCTCTTAGGCCTTCGATCTGCCCTACAAACCGATACAGGTTACTCTGCAGCGCAATTAGCGTTCGGCGAAGAGCTACGCCTTCCAGGGGACTTCTTCACAAAATCGAAAGAAGTTAGCCCCGAAACAATGGTACAGAACATAAGAAATGATGCCAATAACTTCCTAAAACAGGCAGCTCGTCATGGCCAGCCCAAGATTTACGTCTCAAAACACTTGGCTAATACGTCACACGTATTTGTTAGAGATGAAAAAACGAGATCTGCGCTGGAGAAACCATACGCCGGTCCTTACAAAGTAGTATCACGAGATGAGAAAAACTTTGTGATACTCATTGCAGGCGAACCTCGAACAATTTCAATCGACAGATTGAAGCCTGCATACTTGGTAAGTGACGACAAAAGAATAAAAAGGTTACAACAGGAGAACCCAGAAAATATGCAGACGTATTCCGAAACAAAAACGGAAGAATCTGTCGAAAAATGTGAGAAAAATACATCACAACAAGAAAAACCCAAGAAATCAGTAAGATTTTCGGACGATGTTATCACCAAAACATTCGATCCCGAGGCCCCCTTATGCCCACGTAAAAGAGGCAGGCCCCTTGGCACTAAAAAATGTAAAAATTCACATCCTTCTCGCACGTCTGAGAGGTTAATGCGAAGAAAATAAAATTAACTCCCGAAAAGTAATATCCGCTATAAAAGTCGAAACCCACTAAAAACATACGGGGAATATCGGAACTCCGCGAAACAAAAGAAACTCCGGAGATAAGCAAACGAGGAATGCCAACAAAAAGAAGAAGACAGGAATAAACAAATCCACGTGCAATACGGAAACAAAACATTGCAACGTGCGAGTACCGTTAAACACAAAGATAATCTCTACGGCGTGACGTCACAAACGGAGATTCCTTTGTACTGAAAATTCGAAAAATTATATTCACTGAGCTTATTTCAGGCATAACTCTGCTTAAACCGATCAGAACTTAACCGGAAAACTTGTATACGGCCGAGAATTTTAAGCGCTATCCCTTCTACGTATAGATAAAAAGATGCGAAAATAAAGAAAAATAACTGTAATGGTAAATCGAAAAATGAAGTAAAATCATCCATTTCAGAACCGCCAAATTACTTGGACGTGATTCTTGATATATTTTTGGTGCCTTCTCCTAACAACCCATTCTATAATGTCACAATTACCAATTCCAATCCCGATGTCCGCCAACTTCCAATTCGCTAGGAAAACTGCTGAGAACACGAAAACTCAGCAGAAGACCGAAACGAAGACGGAGTTGGAGAGGATCGAAGAGGAGCTGCTGATGGACACGGCTCCTCCGGTTAACGATGTCCTAGCGGAGATGACAACTCCGCTGCCTCCAATCATCTCACCTCCCTGATCCCCGAAGGAGACGACTCTGACTCCGGAACCCTCGAAGCCGGAGCCGAAACCCGAGGAGAAAAAGGAGACCATGGGATTTTTGTTCACGGTAGAGAGGGCCGCGAACGAACGAGCGAAGATGGCCACCTGGACAGCGGAGAACTCAAACTCTCCGATGCACAGGAAGCCGACGTTCAGGCGTCCGCTACCCCCTCACTCCCGTCGACACCCCTATGCTCACACGAAAAATACGAAACCGAGGCATAGGGGTGAAGGCAGCCGGGCGAATTACCTGGCCCGAGCAAACGCCCGTAGAGAATCCTACGAGTGCGTTGGGGCCGCGGTAGGTAGTGCCCTGGCGAAATGGGAGGCCAACCAGAGGGGAAAATAAACCCGCATGTCCCCCAGGCCTTGCGCATTTTTGGTCGTTCTTGCGGCGCAAAAACTGGGGGGGAGTAGCTGTGGGGACTCATCAGTATGAGGTATAGGGGTTCGGACCCCTCGACGACAGTCGCCGCCCCATAGGGCAGGCAACTTATCGTCCTTGCAACGTTAAACGAACACACAGAATTACGTTCGATCGTAATTACCTGTGAATACTTGCAGGTAATGTACGAGTACCGAATCGTGACGTCATCCATCAATCAATGTCACGATTCGTACACGAACCGGCCAGCCGCCACCTACGATAGTAGGGGATGATGCGACCTGGCCGTACTTAAACAACGTACGTATTTTACTACGTACGTGTGTTTGTGTACACGCGCCAAAACCTGTATAAAAACTCACAGAACCGGCTCTAAAATCGCCAGTGTTCGGTTTGGTTTTGGCTTGCCCATACATTTGTATGAAGTGGCTGAACACGCTTAAATTCTGTAGAATTTCCTTCTGGTGAGAATATCTCTCACGACAAGGTATTCCACAGTGGTATTTACATATTTAAATATTCTTCTTACATAATTTTTTAATTTAGAATTTGATTTTGTTTGGAACCTCGAGAAAAAATTCACAGCAAATGAAATATCTGGTCTTGTTATTCTAGCTAGATATAACAAGGCTCCAATCATTGAACGATATTCTGTATCGTCTGTACAATTTTCATCTTCTTCAATTTTTAATGATGTTTCTATAGGAGTATTTATGAAATTTGATTCATTTTGATTATATTTTTTTTTAATTTTTTCTATGTATCGTGATTGTATTAGAGTTATTGTATTTTCTCTTCTATCTCTAATAATTTCAAATCCTAAATAAAATCTTGGGTTATCAATAATTTTCATGGTAAATCTTTTGTTAAAGGAATCATTTACGTTTTTAATCCATTCGGGGGTATTTGAGGCTATTAATATATCGTCGACATATGTGATCATTAAAATTAATTTTTCATTTGATTTTTTGAAATATAGACATTTGTCCGTTTTTGATCTTTCAAAGTTCATTTTTAGAATATATTCATTTATCAAATTATACCACGATTTAGATGATGTTTTTAAGGCATTAATAGATTTTCTGAGTTTTAGTAATTTGTTACTTTCCATTAGTAAACCTTCTGGGGGTTTTAAATATATTGGAACTATAGCAGGAGAATTTAAATAAGCCGTTTTTACGTCGTATTGAACCATTTCCAAATCATATTTATTAACGATTGATAGGAACCATCTTACTATCCAAATTGGAATGACCGGGGCGAATACTTGTCTCAATTTGTATTCGGTTCTGTCCTTAAAACCCCTCGCAACCAATCTTGCCTTTGGTTGATGGTATCCTTCATCATTTGGTTTGGTTACAAAAATCCATCTTGTATCAATTGTTTTTAAGGATTTATCATAATCCACATATTCCCATACATCCATTTCCTCTAATGAAATAAATTCATCTTCAATGGCTTTCATCCATTCTTTCCTAAAAGGGTTATTTTTAATATCTTTATAGCATGTTGGTATACAGTCTTCGATCCACCTATTGTCTATAGTTTTTGTAATGTTAAAAGTATTTATATTAACTATATTTTTTACAAAGTTTGCTGGTTTAAGTACCAGTTCTTGTTTACAATTTTTAAGGTTTGATATGTTTTTGTTTTCATCAAATTTGGCATCACAAGATATATTGAATTTATTTGAAAAAGGGTCTCTTATGCAATATCCGGTAGTGGTATATCCCATGAGTATACCTTTCTCTCCCCTTGGTGCAAATTTTGGATCTATTTTTTGTTCATATCTATTTTTTGACTTAGTTGCATTTTGCTGTCGAACTTCTAATGGAATATGTCTATAAACTAATGATCCAAAAATTTTCAAATTGTCTAAGTTTGGTTTTTTACCAAAAAAAATTTCGTATGGAGTTTTGTATTCTAAGTTTACTCTTGTCGGTGATCTGTTTATTAAGTATGCGGCTGTAGCTATTGCATGTGCCCAATATTTAATATCCAGATAACCATCAATTAGTAGACTTCTCACTCTTTTCATTAAGGTTTGGTTCTGCCGTTCAGCAACCCCATTCAGTTCCGGCAAGTAAGGAACCACATTTTCAATTTGAACTCCATTTTCTTCACAAAATTTCACTAATTTTTGATCCATATATTCCTTTGCATCGTCACATCTTATTTGACTTATGGGTGTTTCAGGGAATTTATTTTTCATTGAAAGAAAAATATTTTTAAATTCAGTAAATACCTGACTTTTATTGGATATAGGTATCACAAAGGTGTATTTGCTATAATTATCAATAAATGTTAGTATATATTTTTGATTAGCTACTGTGGGTGTGAATGGTCCCATGATGTCAGATGATACAATTTCCAGTCTTCTTTGGGGTTTATTTCTAACATTATTATGTCCTAGACGTTGGCTATTAACTATTTTGCAAATCTCACAATTTATAAAATCATCATCTTTAAAAATAATTGTTTATGGAATTCCTACTGTGACTTTATGTAGGTATCTCATGTATTTTCCATTTAAGTGACCCAATCGTCTATGCCAAATCATTTTTTTATGGTTGTTTGTATTATTTTGGATTATTTCTAATGAATTATCTGAAATATTATTATTATTTTTTTTTTTTTATTATCATCATTATTATCCTCATTATTATTATTTTCAGTGGTAATATTATTATTTTCATTAATTTCTTCTAAATTATTATTATTTGGTTCTTCTTCCTCTTCTTCTATTTCCAGTTTGACAGAGAAAGAGTCCCATTCATCGTCATCTTGGTTTTGGGTGACAGGCATACATTTTTTTGGTATGTTTATGTAATCATAATTTACTTGAAAAACTCCATCAATTTTATAAGATGTAAATAAAATGTCTCCTGTTTCTATAAAATATGTTTGTATTTTTTCTTTTCCTTGATCCATATGTAAAATTCCAGATTCTGTTACTTTAATTCCAGACATAATGTCTAATGACAGATCTGGTACATAATGTACTTCTAATAATTCGATTGCTGTTTGAATATTATTTTCATTTTCAACTAATATTCTCATATTCCCCATATGTGTGGCATACAAATACGTATCTTTAAGTGCACATTGTAATTTTACAGGAATTTTAAATTTTGTTATATTAATTAATTTTTCCATATTTGATGTGAGATGGACCTCCGCCCCCCCCATCAAGTAACATTTTTTTTTTAAGTGTACATAATTTTCATTTTTTGTGTTATCTTTAATTAATTTTTTTAGTAGCCAGTCTTCGTTTTTGTTGTATTTTTTTTTTACCATGTATGACAATTTAATTGGTCTCTCTTCTTCTTTTTTGTCTTTATTTTTTTGTTTTTCTTTATTTTGTTCCTTATTTTCTGGTTTATAATCAGGGCATTTATTTTTATAATGTCCCGTTTGATTACATATAAAACATCTTTCTTCTTTATTATTTTTTCTGGACGATTGATCATCGTTTCTATTATTATTTTGATTTATATTATAATTACTTTGATTATTATGATTATTATTTTCATTTCTTGAGTTATTATTTCTATAATTGTTATTATTTGTAATTCCATTATTAGTACCGTTTGTATTATTATTTCGTCTATAATTATTATTTCTGTTCCATCTATTGTCTTTATTATTATTATAATTCGTATTATTATTTTTAAATTTATTTCCATTATTATCAAATTTTTTGTTAGACGATTGATATTGTAATTTAATTTGTTTATCTCTTATTTTTTGATCACCGTCTTCCTTTAATATCTGTTTAAATACCTCTAGATTTTTTTTATTTTCAGGGAGATTATCAAATTGCATTTTTGCTATAGTTTGTTCATATCCTAATGCTAATTGAAGATTTTCTAATTCTTCCTCTTCAGATACTTCTTTCCCTGCATCACGAACTTCCTGTACTAGTATGTCCCATTTGTTTAAGAAACCTCTTATATTTCCACCTGGTGTAAATCTAAAAGCAGTCCATTTTGATTTTGCCATATTTGCAACTATTTTTGTTTTGGAACCATAGGTTATATCTAATTTTTCAAAAATTTGATCTACTGTTTTATATTCTCTAATTTGTTTTGATACATTATATGTCATTTGTTCCATGATAAATGCTTTTGAACATTCCTGTTTTTTAAAATAAGCTTTAGCAGAATTCGAAGATGGTCTATATTGTAGATTATCCATGTTTTCGATTTAAATTTTAAGTTCAGGGTGTGGACCAAAAACATCCCTATATCCCGAACCCCTTATCAAGGCTATAATCATCCGTTTCCAGTCTAAGTAATATTGACCATCAAATATTTTCCCACTTGGACCTTGTATTGGACATATAGTTTCATCAACTGGCATGACATAATGTACTTGAGGGTGTGTACTCCCAGAGCCTGATCCTCCTTGAGGGGATGGTGTAGCTGTTCTTTCGCTTGCTGTATTCATGCTTTCTGGGGTTCTTGGTAATGTACTTAGTTCTGACAACTCAATTTTAAAAAAAAATAAAAAATTAAAAAAATTAAAAATCAATTTTCAAAAAAAATTAATTTTTAAAGTTCTGACAACTCAATTTTGAAAAAAAATAAAAAATTAAAAAAATTAAAAATCAATTTTCAAAAAAAATTAATTTCCAAAAAAAAATTTTATTTTATTTTTTAAAAATAGAAAAAAAAATTTTATTTTTTATTTTAAATTTATTAATTTTTCGTAATATAATTCGTATATGAAAAGAAAAAAAATATTCCAATTGAGAATATATTTCAAAAATAAACTTGAATAAGTCCTGTTTAAATTTGAATTCTTGTGATTATTTATGACAAAAGATGTATTGAAAATTGTCCTTGAATACTATCTATAATATTTTATTGTAATAAGTTTTCAAGTTTATACATTGGTATTCCAAACAAAGGAATTTTATGACATGAAAATTTTAGTATTAAACTTGCTCAATGTGACAAAGGATTTTTTCTTTTGTGACAATAAATTGTTGAAACATGAAATTTGTTCAACTATGAAAGCATTTCACTTATTATTATTATATTATATTTTTTAGTTTTCGTAATTTTAAGTATTTTTAAAGTGGATTTTCTCTCTCAAAATTTTCAAGAAAAATTCTGAAAGATTCT